>OZ038482.1:6721519-6754019 GCA_964036315.1 Acanthosepion esculentum
CCTTCCTTCCATTTCTCCTTCTTTCACTGGTTTCTTCTCTTTACTACTTCCATCTTTCTTTTCATTGTCACTTTCCTTCCTTTGATTAGTTCTTACGTCTTTTCTTTCTACTTTTCATTCCTTTCTTGCTTTCAATCTTTTCATTCGTTTCATTCTTTTCTTCTGTTCCTTTCTTGGTTACTTTCCTTCCTTTGCTTACTTATTTCGTCTTTCCTTTCTTCCTTTCCTTCTCTTTTCCTTTCTTCCATTTTTCTTTCCCTCTTTCCTTCCTTCTTTCATTCTTTTACTCATTGCTTTCTCTCCTTCTCTTCTTTCTGTCTTCATCCTTTTATTCCTACTTTCTTATTTCATTTCTTCCTTTGTTCTTTCCTTGCTTCTTTTAATTCCTCTGCATCTTTCCTTCCATCTCTTCCTTCGTTCTGTCGTTCTTCCCTTCCTTTCTTTCTTTTCTTTCATCGTTGTTTTATTCCTTTCTTTCATTTCCTCTTTTCTTTCTTTCTTTCTTTCTTTCTTTCTTTCTTTCTTTCTTTCTTTCCTTTGCTTTGCTTTCTTTTACTATCTTCTTTCTTTCTTTCTTCTGTGTTTCTCAATGAGAGAAAATTGGTTTTCATAACCGCCACCATTTGGAAAGCAGTTTCATTTTAATTTAATTTGATTTCATTTAAACAAATTTGATATTTTAATTCCTGCTTGACAAATAAAGATTACAGAATATGATATTGTCATGTAGAAAATCAAAGGTCCCCACTTCTCCCTTGCTGATGAGGGTATTAATATAAGTGATTCAGAGAATAATGCCCGCACCTCAACTTACTTACGGGGAATATTAACAAAACTTCATATCACAACTTCAGGGCTCATAAAGTGACTGAAGCACCAATCGGCCGATAGAATATAGATTATGATCATAATCTGATAATTCACAGATTAAGAAATACGATCAAGTACCTAGTAAACCATTGCGGTGTAAGAAATGAGTTATTAGGCACAAAATGAGGTCTAATCTATGGCTAAAAATACTGGAAACATGGCCGGTTCATTGTATCGCTCCAGTAAGTATCAGACTCCTCCTGTTATAAAATATATTTACAAAAGCCAGATCAGTCGGAAAATGGGGCATTGCTACCATATCTGGGCTTGACCTCTTCAGTCATCACTTGACGAAAAAAAAAATCTTTTTGGTAGTTTTCATTGGTATTTTCGCTTGATAGACTTCCGTAACTGCCTTAGTATTGATGGCGTGGTACTTCTGAATATTGTCAATAAACACTATGACTTTCACATCTCCAAAAGCTGAGCCCATCACCTTCTGTGCAGATGAAATCACCTTTGTCTTCTTTGGAGCAGGTGAGGTCGAGCTTTTTCCCTGCATGGCTTGTCTCTTTGTATCTGACTCAAAGTGATGAACCCAACACTCATCCTGGGTTAGGAAACATTGAAGGAATCAACTTGATCTGTCTCGAACAATGTCAGTTTTTTCCCCGTGATTAGATCAGCCTGGTGAGCTTTTGATTAGGTATCAGAAGACGTGTCACCCACCGAACAGAAACTTTCGTCATGCCAAGTTCATGGTGCTGGATATTCTCAACTCAATTTGCTAATATCATTGGCGGTTTGATTTATAATGAATCGCCATTCAGTCATCACCATCTGATCATGATCAATATATTCCTCTGTGCTGGCAAGTGCAGGACCTTGAGATCTTGGATCATTTTCAAGATACTTTCACCTCCTCCTATATTTAGATGCCCACTTTTCCACTATTGATAAAAATTGGGCGTCATGCTCTAATGTTGCAACCATGTCGGTATATATGTCCTTTTTAAACTCTTTCTCTCTAGGTTCTTGATAACACCACGATGACAAATATTGTTCATTTTCAAGAGAAATCACTACTAGTTACTTTGAAATCACTACTAGTTAATTTTGAAGTCATCTTTGAACAGTCAATGCAGTTATTAATAAGAAGAATTGACATTAATTTATGCTGGGTGTCACGGTTCTAGCATCACTCCCCCATAACCCTCCTATGAACTTTTCAACTCACCGTATTTCTTTCATTTTTCTTAGTGCCTATAAACAAAGCCCGAAAATAAATGAATTTCCTGATTACTAAGCGTAGCTTAGATGTGACACAAGGCCGCAAGTATGGAGCACCAGAAGATGAAACTTATTTCTCAGTTTTAATTGAGCTTTCAGACAAACTTGCCAATTATATTACCACATCAACGTGTCAAATATTAAGGACTTTCCATAGCTGACAATGGCATGAAAATATGTTTTCAGATAATTTAAAACTGCAGTTAATTTAAAACTGTAGCTATGAAAAATGCTAAAAAAAGGCACAAAAATTTTAAGCTTGAACCGAAAATTGGTTATTTCATTTTGAACGTGTAGCACCTCCGGCAGAGGTCTTAAAGTAATGATTCCTAGTCGGGCATGGTAATATTTTGGTGGGGCATGCATACGATGTGAACTCTTCATTTCTGATCTAAAATAAATTGATTTTCCAACATGGCTGATGTATTTAATGCTAGGGAATATTTCTGATGTTTCGATGCAGGACCAAGAAGAACTCTCGGAGATGCAAAATGATGAGTCTGTTAAAACTTTATTCAATATAAAAGGAGTGATGGCATTGCTTTGTGATGAGACAGCAACTAAATACCCAAATTCAACCACCATCGCAAGAAATCTGTTCTTATCATTTCCATCTTCATATTTAACTGAATGTGGCTTTAGTGTTGCAAATGACTTGTTATCGAAGAAAAGGAATCGACTGGATATCACTAAACGAGGGGACTTGAGGCTTAAGCTGACTAAATTGGTGCCTAATATAAAATCTATCTGTAGCAGGCATAAGGATCTCACTAACAGTCATTTTGTGATGAGCCCAAATTTCATTTTGAATTATTATTTCAAGATTAAAATGATCAAAGTATATTAAAGAATAAACTTTTATTCAACTATTTTATATTTCAGTTCTCTATGTTTTGAAACTTATATATATTTAACTGTCTTTTTGTTTTTTTAATTTTTCTTTTTCATGGACGCCATGGTCTTTGGAGGTTTGTTTAGAGACCAATTTAAGCTTCCTTCACGTGAATTTCAGTAAAATTTTGAATATGTAAGAATTAAATATTAGAGGGGGCACCAGAATTTTAGAAACACCAAAGTAGGGTATGGCCCCAAACCGTTTGGGAACCACTGTCACAGAGCGATAGTGCTGGGTGATCAGACTCTGTGACGTGTTCATTCTGTTCGTGAGCTAATGTTACTTCATGGCGGCCGAGGAAAAGAAAATGAAAGACGTTCGTTTCGTCGCTGTTCCAATATTCGGCAGTAGGGAATTGGCACGATCCGACGCGGTTTCGACGAAAAGCGAAATGAAGCCAACATGGCTGTTTGGGGAGATAAAGACAGTTGTTAAGTGGAAGAGCAGAGGGAATAAATAATAAAGTAGATTTCGTTTACAAATAAATTTGAGCACACTTTCTTTGATAAAGCGCACAAACACACGCACACACACACACACACACAACACACACACACATATATATATATATATATATATATATATATATATATATATATATATATATATATATATACGTATGTGATTTATGCACACGATTTACCGTATATACTATATTGAAAACCTAATTTTGAAGCTAATTTGCCTACAATAAATGTATATATAGCTTGATCAACGGCGTAGCCATGGCCAGCAGTACATACGATAATATTATATCTCGTGTATGATACGACCCACTTAAAATTAGCTTCAAAATTAGGTCTTTAAAAGTTGCATGATACGCGAGTATATACGGTATGCTTGTTAGCTAACAACAATACAACGGTTAAACTACATTTGAAAATGAATTTTTAAAAATTTACTTACGTACTCATCAAGAACAAAATATTTTGCTCATCGCGGTTATTGAAGAATCCAATAACAATATACTCGCCATTCCATCCTGTTATCTGTTTCGACTTGAATGCACAAAGTGCGATTCCTTATTTCCATCATGTCTGCTCATTTCTGAACATGCTACTTTATTTGTGCGAAATTGAATGCAACATTCTCAATCAAAATTCGAACTCGACCAGCCGCTTTCTCATTCCGGGCCTCTTACCCTAACTCCATCTGTACATTCACCACCTCACTATAAAAAAAAAACAAACAAAAACCTCGTCCGTCATCTCATAGCGAATGTCCACTTAGATATCGTCGGCTTTATCTCGTATCCAAAAAATTTAATTTCAATTTTTCTGATCGCCTCCTTTATAATAATGGTGTCGATGACTAAACTGGCTGCCAAGGTTCTGATCTAGAAGTTTCCATTTTCACCAAAATCTGCTCCTATCGCCCAGTGCCTATCGCCGTTTGGCTTCGCAAGAGTTGGTTGAAGGTGAAAGAAAATTACAGAAGAAAACACCGATGGCGTGAATTTGTTTAAAGTGAACCACACCCTTGTTTTCATGACCTTCCTTTGTGGCTCATTTGGAATGCGACACGCAGAATCCAGTTATGAAACTTCAATAGACTACTGACTCTCTTATAATTCCGAGCGGCGCCTTTTCTAACATGTCCCCAATGCGTAGCTCTGTCCATCCGCTAGTTCAACCGTTGAGATACTTAGATACATATTAGCTATAAAAGAACATACTTTCGTAACGAAAGCGCACGTGGTTTGGTTTGGTTTACGGCATATCATCCTCAATGGGTTATTTAATGCCGACAATTTTTATTGTAATGTCTTTTTTTTTTTCAAAAATGTATTGCTGGTAATATTTTTTTACAATGTATTTCTAGCATTAAAACCTATTTTAACACTTTCATAGTGTTTTGATCCCAGTTTGGCGTTAACTATTTGCCCTTAGCTGGGGCCCTAACAGGTGCAACCACCTCGGGTCAAGGTGGACCTGGGAACACCAGCAACTAAGAGATGTTTCAACGCTCCTTAAAACCTCCTGATAAGAGGCCCTGCTCTTGGACGTAGTTTATCATCTTACCCAGGACATCGTTGTAGTTTATCGTCATACCCAGGACGAGAGCGCACGTGGTCTCATCCGTGCGTAATCTATTCATTAAAGAACTTAGTATCATAAAACGAACGCTAGTTAAAAACGGTTTCCCAAACTACATTACAGACAGCTAATAAAATTCTTTCAGAACTAGGA
This sequence comes from Acanthosepion esculentum, assembly GCA_964036315.1. Classification (NCBI taxonomy): domain Eukaryota; kingdom Metazoa; phylum Mollusca; class Cephalopoda; order Sepiida; family Sepiidae; genus Acanthosepion; species Acanthosepion esculentum. The sequence goes on from OZ038482.1 coordinate 6,726,704, forward strand.
AATAATAATATGGTTTACAAAGACAATAGTAGTAATATTAATCCACTTTAACATTAATTCATTTTAATATTAATCCTCTTTATCGTAACCAGTTACAAACGGGATAATTCGTTTTATAACATTATAAAAATGTACTCGTGGTGAACTAACTGAAAATATCAATTTAATCAGAAACAACATCTCGCCGGCGAAATCAAAACTATACCAGACAAACCTTACTGATGGATTTAGATGCTCCATAGGGAACTGTATTCACGACGAAAACAATCCCATAAATAATTATGTTGGGCCTACCACCACCAGCTTATCAAACAACTTTCTACATGTCTCCGACCAGAGATCAAAACGGATACATTTAAACCAGCACAGAAAAATCAACACGCAGCATACTCGACGAATGTGATAACCTATCTTTCACTGCAAAAAAAAGAGTTTAATATGGCGAAAGCCCATATTATTAAAAAAAGAATGAAAAAGAAACCAACCTTATTTCTAGAAATAATTTCGTGCGGATGAGCTCTTCGCAATATGAATTTAAGCGCAGTACTAGATTGGTGTTGAGGTCTCACCAATTTCCAGTCGAGTTGGCGAGAAGTTCTATGCTAAGTTTCTTTCCCCACACTTCTGGAACTCTCTTCCGGTTCCATGATTTCCGTCCAACTTTGATCTTTTAATGCAATGTCAACCATTATCTACGGTCTCCATGTTCTCGCTTCTTAGTAATGTTTCTCTTTTCTCGTTCTTCTATACCTAAAGACCCCTTGTGTCTTAGTGGCTTTATTGCCTTGCTTGGGGTGAACTCAGAATATGTAGAAATGAGGTGGTGCTGAAAAGATCTGTGTTATGCCTAACCTAATGAAAAGTCGAGGTGATATTCTCCTTTTTCTATGTGCAGTGTGCCTTTAAGGCGTCGACTCACCACAAATGTCGGTCCTTCGTACCTGTTAACAATATTTCTTTCTTTACTATTCTTTCCAGTCTGCCATCGAGCTATTTAGATAGCTTACTCGATGTTTCCCTCTGCTAAACTTGCCTTCAATATATACTGTGAGTGTCACATTTTCCTAGCCTTCTTTCCTCATTATTATTATTATTATATGAGTAATACCTATTAGAGATTTTTTCTTTAATTGCTCAAAAATATTTTCAGTTTAGAGGTACCAAAATCGAGAGAGAGAGAGAGAGAGAGAGAAAGAGAGAGAGAGAGAAAGAAAGACTTGAACATTTTTATCTCGTCTTCTATCCTCTGTGTCATTTCAGGATGTGAGGTTGGGCTTCTCGAGGCGATGTAATGGTTAGCAAGCTTGTCTCGCTAGAACAATTTTTTTTAAGCTTATCACCCCAAGCAAGGCTGGAAGCCACTAGCACGCAAAGGGTTACAGAAGGTTTAGAGGAAGAGCAGATAGGAGTGGTAAAGGAGAGAATGTGGAGAAAGATAGTGGATCGATCAAGGCAAGGGGGTTACAGAAGATTTGGAGCGAGAGCAGATGGGAATGAAAGGTGAAAGGGTGTGGAGAAGGGAAGTGGATAGATCAAGGCAACTGGAGATGTCGATTGACGTTACACTTAAATAGTTGGAGATTGTATTTGTCAGAGAAACAGGAATAAGGAAGGGAGTTCCAAAGGCGAGATGTGCGAGACGACTGAATAGTGAGTTCGATCCTCACTAGGAGCCCCCTACTTTCGGCCTTGTGCCACATCTAATCTACGCCTGGAAAATCACTTTCAGGATGTGAGGTATGATGACTCGCCACAATATCCTACCCTTTGAAGTAACGTTTATCAAGCCTCCCATCTACCGTTCTTCCATCCATTTGCATTAGCTTGTCAGGTGGGTACCTATCTCTCTATTTTGCCTGCGAAACGTCCTATGAGTGCCAATTTCTCCTAGCCGTCCTTCCTTATTATGTCTCCTAGAAATTTCAACTATCTCTTTCTGATTATGAGCATTAGAGTTTCCTTCTTGTTTCCATTTTTTCCGAAGCCTTATTCTTGGCTTAAGCGATCCGTATCTCAGTATTCTTCTAAAAACCGTATTTCTGTTGCTTCCAGTCTTCTCTTCATCTGTGATGGAATTGTCCAACATTCAAAGCTACATAGAAGGACTGATATTACATAACAATTTAGAGGGGTTTTTTTTATTTGTTTGTAACGAAATTTTCCTGTTTCTTAGTTATTTGATTAGCTTTTTGAAGGCATCTTTGCTATTCCAGTACGCGTTTGGAATTCCGTGTCTCGTTTTCCATATACTTCCCAGGTATTTAAACTTATGTGTCTGTTTGATTTTCGCTTTTCGAAATTTCCAGTTCACATCTCAGGTGTGTTTCTCCTGTTGGTAACAATACATTCTGTCTTCTTGGGGTTAATTTTTTGTCTTTTCTTATCGCTTTTCTTTACTATATTATTTAGGTGTTCTTATAGTTTTCCTTTTGTGTCATGTCCATTTCCGTATCCCGTTAGGATGTTGGCGATCACGGCTCTCCATATCTTTCTGTCACTTGTAGCTTTTAATAACTTTTGTCATTTTGCCATCTCTCCCAAACCCTGTTCCGACATTCATTTTCTCAAGCTTGCCAGGTATGCTGGGCGTTACTTTCCTTTGCCTTTCTTATTTTCAATCTGTTCTGTGAGTTACGAAATTTGACGACTGAATCTAAACACATATTCTGGAGGCTTTGATGGCTCTTGAACCGTTGTAATTTTTGTGATTAAAATAGGTCAAGTCGACCCAATTACTTATCAACGTCTTTTTTTTGGTGGGGGGGGGCATTCTTTTTCTTGGTACTTTCTTTCTTTTTCTCTGTTGATTTCCTTTAAAGAAAACGGTTCTTTTCATTTTATGGCATTTATTTAGCGCCACGCCGCTCTTCATTTTTATTTCTTTTCTTTTGTTTGTCCAAGACTAAAAGCAATACAATCTGTTTTTTCCTTTTCTTTCCGTCTCGTCTTCTTTCTGATACTCGATTTCCGACGACGCGAAGAATTTCTTAATTTCATCTCATTTTTATGCCTTCACCCGTAAAAAGATTTTTTTTTATTATTATTTCCTTTTCAATTTCCTTTCTCTTTACGCTGCTGTGGCGAGACCTGAGAAACTTTTTTCTTTATTTTCTTCATTCTCTTCCCATTATTATAACACTTCATTTATGCCCCATGTGCTTTCAAGACATGTGAGGCGTTCATAGCTCTCCATCACTTCTTGTTTTCAGTTGCTTTCACTCTTTATCATTCTTCTTTGACCGTATGTTGTCATTCACTTAAATTCTTCCTTTCCAACAGCTCTTCTTGTTTTCATTGTGACCTAAAAGTATTAAATTCTCCACACCTACTTTCGATATTATCTATACCAGAAAGTACTGATTTCAAGAATAACTTCCTTTGCAGTTTTTATATTCTTTGCGTTGCTCACATGTTTTCTCCATATTACTCTCAGTCTTCATCGGTAAGACTTAAATCCCAATCGCTACAAATTCTTATTTTCATCTGTGAAGAGATTGTCCAGCATTCACAGCCATATAGGTACATCGTTAATATGAAGTATAAATAGTATAGGAATAGGAAGAGTGCCTTGCAAGATACCAGCATTGATCACATATGCTTCAGAGGCAAGACATTTATGACGAGGATTGTCGAAACACTATTTACCTAACTATGGTTTTTCTTAAAATTCGGCGTTGTGATGTACTAATCTAAATATCAGAAATAATTCTTTCTTTTGGTTTTTTGGGGTTTTTTTTTATTTGCCATGTCTTTTCAGGATGTTGGCGATAATGTCTCTCTATGACATTTTTTTTTCATTTGTTGTTCAAAGTTACCATCTTTAAAATCTATCTTTGGTCCTGTTCTGCCTTCAGTTCAGAAAGATTCTTTAAATTGATCTCCCCCGCCATTTTTTAAGCATTTCACCTCAAACAAGGCGGAACTGCCACTAGCGCGCAAGGGGTGAGAGCAAGAGTAAAGAGGGGTGTTTGAGGAAAGTATATCAAGAAGGACGGTGATTAGGATCAAGGCATCAGAAGATGTCGATTGACATTACATTTGGATATTTCAAGATTATAGCTATCAGGGAAGCAAGTAAGAGGAAAAGAGTTTCACTGTCGGGAAGTGTGAGAGAAGAAGCTTTTGGAGTAGAAGAGGCGGTAACATTTAACTGTTTCGACAGTGAAAGGGTAGGGACCGTGATGCCAATCTAGTAGCATGCTTAAATTCATGCAGTTTGGGAACCAGTGAAAGTTGCTCGTCAGAGCAGCTGCTATGAAAATATTTGTAGAAAAGACAGAGGGAAGCCACAGCACATCTGTGAGAAAGTGACTGTAGACGAGATGCCAGATAGATCTTCCGCCTTTTCGTACTGTTGCTCCTGCTTTTAATGTCAGGTCCGCTTTCTTTATTGCGTCCAAGAAATTTCAACTAACTCATTGTGATTATACGTAAAGATTTCTTCGTAGTTTTTTTTAATAACATTTCACCCCAAGCAAGTCAACAAAGCCACTAAGACGCAAGGGATTGTTAAATGTAAAAGAATATGTAAAAAAAAGAAGAACATTATTAGGAGGAGAGAGGACCATAGAAGAATAAGTCTTACGGAAACTAAAAATAATGATTGACAGTTCATCTAAATCTTTAACCGGAAATCAAGAAACAAGAAGAGAGTTTCAAAAGCGGGAAGTGCGAGAGAGGAAACTTATAACATACAGCTTACGGTTACATTTAGTAATTTCAACTGAAAAATAATGAGACTTAACTGCCAATCTAGTACTGTGCTTAAATTTGCAAAGTCGAGCTACTGAAGAATAAAACTCAACAGGACATTTACCACGAAAATATTTATAGGAAATGCGGTGTAGCCTTGTTAAGGCCAGAAATAAAGACACCAGAGAGGAATTGAGTTAAACAAATATATTAACAGAAACAGTAATACAAACATATACAAACGAGAGTGTTACAGCAAGAATGTTCGGTCTGGCTGTCAGAGCTGACTGCTGGAAACTTCCCTCTCCAAAAGGCAGTACCTGCTCCTATTTATAGCTGGAGAGTCCATGCGTGCGTGCTTAAATGGAAAGGCACATGGACGATACGTTACGGAGCTGGTAATCCTCTTACTTGCTTCCCTGATAGCTATAATCTTGAAATATCCAAATGTAATGTCAATCGACATCTTCTGATGCCTTGATCCTAATCACCGTCCTTTTTTATATCCTTTCCTCAAACACCCCTCTTTACTCTTGCTCTCACTCCATGCGCGCTAGTGGCAGTTCCGCCTTGTTTGAGCTGAAATGCTTAAAAAGATGGCGGGAGATCAAGTGACCGAGATGCTATGTCAGAACCGATAATATTGTGGTTTCTTCTTTGGATTTTATCAAGAATCTGAAAATACGTAATAAACGCACCATACCAGATTTGACAGCAATATCCAATCCTGAAACGAATGGTAGACTTAAAATGTCAGATAGTTCACACGAGAAAAAACCGTCTAGAACGCCAGAGGAAACCAAATTTAATAGAAGCAGACCTAGCAATTGATTCAATATATTATTCCTACGTTATGTCAGCGGAAAAAATTAGTCTGAGAAAAATCAACGAGTCACTCACCTAAAGGTTAGCATCAGCCATGTTAATGGAGGCCTCAAAAGTTTCGCTAAAACGATTAAATGATAGCAGTTTCGTTTCGGGGGCGTTAAAATTAACTTGCCATTTCTTCATCCCGCCTTCTTCAGGTGATCGGAATTTCGAACCGAACCTCTTTCTTCGTCCACCGGGGTGGATTGTTCTAGTTCCACGTGCCATGCCTCTTCCGGGTGCCGCGGTTATTTCCCTCTAACTCAAATCTCCAAATAAAGAGTTCGAATCGAAATTCCAATCACCTGAAGAAGGCTGGAGCGTACAACGGCTGAAAAGTTGAGAATATGTCAGTGAAGATGAGAATAACATTCCGAATAATGTAATAATGTAAATAATCATAATACCTCATCTCAGAGAGAGACAGATATTGAAGACAAATTCCAATCACCCGAAGAAGGCCGGGGCGTACAACGGCTGAAACGTTGTGAATATGGCAATGAAGATGAGGATAACAGTCCGAATAATGTAGATAATGCAAATAATCATAATACCTCATCTCAGAGAGAGACAGATATTGAAGAGAAATTCCAATTACCCGAAGAAGGCCGGAGCGTACAACGGCTGAAATGTTATGAATATGGCAATGAAGATGAGGATAACAGTCCGAATAATATAATTATGGAAATAATCACAATACCTCATCTCAGACATATAGACAGATAATGTTAATTTCCCAAGTAACCAAAGACGCCCGGTTACTGGCTTGTGAAAGTTCTCACTAGATTGTAAAACCTGTACTTTCAAGTCTCATAATGGGAAACTGGAATTTAAATGGAGAGTAAGTAAGCATGGGGTAAAAAGAGAAAATGTTTGAGAAAGGAGAGTAAGATGTACAGGTCATAAAAGGTTGTCCGAAATAATTAAAGGAATAACCTTAGTAAAAAAAAAATATTTGAAGATGAAATGAAAAAAATCTTGTAAATGAAGATGAAGTTGGTATTCAATAAATAATTAACGCAAGGAAACTGGAAATAGAAAAAATATCAGTGTTCTGAATTTCTTTTTAATCATCTTTGAGTTGCAAATTGCATTTATCCCTTCAAGAAGTGAGCAGATTTTGTATGTTGAGATCATTTCTTTTACTTGTTATTTTTTTAAATGCGTGTTTTAAATTTGTTTTCATTTTATTTTAGATTCTTTTTAATATGAACATGACATGCTAATGGCCGTCAGGTTGTACACGGCAACATGTTTGCATTTAGAAGAAACGTGGAAAGGCTTAAAGTCAGAAGGATGACGGAGGTGAAGAGGAAAAGAAAGTCAAAAAGAAAAAGAAAAAAATAGAGAGAAAGAGAAAAGCAATGGAAGACAAAAAGGCAGGAAGCAAGACAAGAAAAAGAAATAGAAAAAGAAAGACAAGGAAAGAGAACGGGAAAAAAGAGAAGGAAAAGAAAGTCAGAAAGAAAAAGGAAAAAATAGAGAGAAAGAGAAAAGCTATGGAAGACAAAAAGCAGGAAGCAAGACAAGAAATAGAAATAGAAAAAGAAAGACAAGGAAAGAGAACGGGAAAAAAAGAAGGAAAAGAAAGTCAGAAAGAAAAAGGAAAAAATAGAGAGAAAGAGAAAAGCTATGGAAGACAAAAAGGCAGGAAGCAAGACAAGAAATAGAAATAGATAAAGAAAGACAAGGAAAGAGAACGGGAAAAAAGAGAAGGAAAAGAAAGTCAGAAAGAAAAAGGAAAAATAGAGAGAAAGAGAAAAGCTATGGAAGACAAAAAGGCAGGAAGCAAGACAAGAAAAAGAAATAGAAAAAGAAAGACAAGGAAAGAGAACGGGAAAAAAGAGAAGGAAAAGAAAGTCAGAAAGAAAAAGGAAAAATACAGAGAAAGAGAAAAGCAATGGGAGACAAAAAGGCAGGAAGCAAGACAAGAAATAGAAATAGATAAAGAAAGACAAGGAAAGAGAACGGGAAAAAAGAGAAGGAAAAGAAAGTCAGAAAGAAAAAGGAAAAATAGAGAGAAAGAGAAAAGCTATGGAAGACAAAAAGGCAGGAAGCAAGACAAGAAAAAGAAATAGAAAAAGAAAGACAAGGAAAGAGAACGGGAAAAAAGAGAAGGAAAAGAAAGTCAGAAAGAAAAAGGAAAAATAGAGAGAAAGAGAAAAGCTATGGAAGACAAAAAGGCAGGAAGCAAGACAAGAAAAAGAAATAGAAAAAGAAAGTCAAGGAAAGAGAACGGGAAAAAAGAGAAGGAAAAGAAAGTCAGAAAGAAAAAGGAAAAATAGAGAGAAAGAGAAAAGCTATGGAAGACAAAAAGACAGGAAGCAAGACAAGAAATAGAAATAGATAAAGAAAGACAAGGAAAGAGAACGGGAAAAAAGAGAAGGAAAAGAAAGTCAGAAAGAAAAAGGAAAAATAGAGAGAAAGAGAAAAGCTATGGAAGACAAAAAGGCAGGAAGCAAGACAAGAAAAAGAAATAGAAAAAGAAAGACAAGGAAAGAGAACGGGAAAAAAGAGAAGGAAAAGAAAGTCAGAAAGAAAAAGGAAAAAATAGAGAGAAAGAGAAAAGCAATGGGAGACAAAAAGGCAGGAAGCAAGACAAGAAATAGAAATAGATAAAGAAAGACAAGGAAAGAGAACGGGAAAAAGGGAAGGAAAAGAAAGTCAGAAAGAAAAAGGAAAAAATAGAGAGAAAGAGAAAAGCAATGGAAGACAAAAAGGCAGGAAGCACGACAAGAAAAAGAAATAGAAAAAGAAAGACAAGGAAAGAGAACGGGAAAAAAGAGAAGGAAAAGAAAGTCAGAAAGAAAAAGGAAAAAATAGAGAGAAAGAGAAAAGCAATGGGAGACAAAAAGGCAGGAAGCAAGACAAGAAATAGTAATAGATAAAGAAAGACAAGGAAAGAGAACGGGAAAAAAGAGAAGGAAAAGAAAGTCAGAAAGAAAAAGGAAAAATAGAGAGAAAGAGAAAAGCTATGGAAGACAAAAAGGCAGGAAGCAAGACAAGAAAAAGATATAGAAAAAGAAAGACACGGAAAGAGAACGGGAAAAAGGGAAGGAAAAGAAAGTCAGAAAGAAAAAGGAAAAAATAGAGAGAAAGAGAAAAGCTATGGAAGACAAAAAGGCAGGAAGCAAGACAAGAAAAAGAAATAGAAAAAGAAAGACAAGGAAAGAGAACGGGAAAAAAGAGAAGGAAAAGAAAGTCAGAAAGAAAAAGGAAAAAATAGAGAGAAAGAGAAAAGCAATGGGAGACAAAAAGGCAGGAAGCAAGACAAGAAATAGAAATAGATAAAGAAAGACAAGGAAAGAGAACGGGAAAAAGGGAAGGAAAAGAAAGTCAGAAAGAAAAAGGAAAAATAGAGAGAAAGAGAAAAGCAATGGGAGACAAAAAGGCAGGAAGCAAGACAAGAAAAAGAAATAGATAAAGAAAGACAAGGAAAGAGAACGGGAAAAAAGAGAAGGAAAAGAAAGTCAGAAAGAAAAAGGAAAAAATAGAGAGAAAGAGAAAAGCAATGGGAGACAAAAAGGCAGGAAGCAAGGCAAGAAAAAGAAATAGATAAAGAAAGACAAGGAAAGAGAACGGGAAAAAGGGAAGGAAAAGAAAGTCAGAAAGAAAAAGGAAAAATAGAGAGAAAGAGAAAAGCAATGGAAGACAAAAAGGCAGGAAGCAAGACAAGAAAAAGAAATAGATAAAGAAAGACAAGGAAAGAGAACGGGAAAAAAGAGAAGGAAAAGAAAGTCAGAAAGAAAAAGGAAAAAATAGAGAGAAAGAGAAAAGCAATGGGAGACAAAAAGGCAGGAAGCAAGACAAGAAAAAGAAATAGATAAAGAAAGACAAGGAAAGAGAACGGGAAAAAAGAGAAGGAAAAGAAAGTCAGAAAGAAAAAGGAAAAAATAGAGAGAAAGAGAAAAGCAATGGGAGACAAAAAGGCAGGAAGCAAGACAAGAAATAGAAATAGATAAAGAAAGACAAGGAAAGAGAACGGGAAAAAGGGAAGGAAAAGAAAGTCAGAAAGAAAAAGGAAAAATAGAGAGAAAGAGAAAAGCAATGGAAGACAAAAAGGCAGGAAGCAAGACAAGAAAAAGAAATAGAAAAAGAAAGACAAGGAAAGAGAACGGGAAAAAAGAGAAGGAAAAGAAAGTCAGAAAGAAAAAGAAAAAATAGAGAGAAAGAGAAAAGCTATGGAAGACAAAAAGGCAGGAAGCAAGACAAGAAAAAGAAATACAAAAAGAAAGACAAGGAAAGAGAACGGGGAAAAAAGAGAAGGAAAAGAAAGTCAGAAAGAAAAAGGAAAAAATAGAGAGAAAGAGAAAAGCTATGGAAGACAAAAAGGCAGGAAGCAAGACAAGAAAAAGAAATAGAAAAAGAAAGACAAGGAAAGAGAACGGGAAAAAGGGAAGGAAAAAAAGTCAGAAAGAAAAAGGAAAAAATAGAGAGAATGAGAAAAGCTATGGAAGACAAAAAGGCAGGAAGCAAGACAAGAAAAAGAAATAGATAAAGAAAGACAAGGAAAGAGAACGGGAAAAAAGAGAAGGAAAAGAAAGTCAGAAAGAAAAAGGAAAAAATAGAGAGAATGAGAAAAGCTATGGAAGACAAAAAGGCAGGAAGCAAGACAAGAAAAAGAAATAGAAAAAGAAAGACAAGGAAAGAGAACGGGAAAGAAGAGAAGGAAAGGAAAGTCAGAAAGAAAAAGGAAAAAATAGAGAGAAAGAGAAAAGCTATGGAAGACAAAAAGGCAGGAAGCAAGACAAGAAAAAGAAATAGATAAAGAAAGACAAGGAAAGAGAACGGGAAAAAGGGAAGGAAAAGAAAGTCAGAAAGAAAAAGGAAAAAATAGAGAGAATGAGAAAAGCTATGGAAGACAAAAAGGCAGGAAGCAAGACAAGAAAAAGAAATAGAAAAAGAAAGACAAGGAAAGAGAACGGGAAAAAAGAGAAGGAAAAGAAAGTCAGAAAGAAAAAGGAAAAAATAGAGAGAAAGAGAAAAGCTATGGAAGACAAAAAGGCAGGAAGCAAGACAAGAAAAAGAAATAGATAAAGAAAGACAAGGAAAGAGAACGGGAAAAAAGAGAAGGAAAAGAAAGTCAGAAAGAAAAAGGAAAAAATAGAGAGAATGAGAAAAGCTATGGAAGACAAAAAGGCAGGAAGCAAGACAAGAAAAAGAAATAGAAAAAGAAAGACAAGGAAAGAGAACGGGAAAAAAGAGAAGGAAAAGAAAGTCAGAAAGAAAAAGGAAAAAATAGAGAGAAAGAGAAAAGCTATGGAAGACAAAAAGGCAGGAAGCAAGACAAGAAAAAGAAATAGATAAAGAAAGACAAGGAAAGAGAACGGGAAAAAAGAGAAGGAAAAGAAAGTCAGAAAGAAAAAGGAAAAAATAGAGAGAATGAGAAAAGCTATGGAAGACAAAAAGGCAGGAAGCAAGACAAGAAAAAGAAATAGAAAAAGAAAGACAAGGAAAGAGAACGGGAAAAAAGAGAAGGAAAAGAAAGTCAGAAAGAAAAAGGAAAAAATAGAGAGAAAGAGAAAAGCTATGGAAGACAAAAAGGCAGGAAGCAAGACAAGAAAAAGAAATAGAAAAAGAAAGACAAGGAAAGAGAACGGGAAAAAGGGAAGGAAAAGAAAGTCAGAAAGAAAATGGAAAAAATAGAGAGAAAGAGAAAAGCTATGGAAGACAAAAAGGCAGGAAGCAAGACAAGAAAAAGAAATAGAAAAAGAAAGACAAGGAAAGAGAACGGGAAAAAAGAGAAGGAAAAGAAAGTCAGAAAGAAAAAGGAAAAAATAGAGAGAAAGAGAAAAGCTATGGAAGACAAAAAGGCAGGAAGCACGACAAGAAAAAGAAATAGAAAAAGAAAGACAAGGAAAGAGAACGGGAAAAAAGAGAAGGAAAAGAAAGTCAGAAAGAAAAAGGAAAAAATAGAGAGAAAGAGAAAAGCTATGGAAGACAAAAAGGCAGGAAGCAAGACAAGAAAAAGAAATAGAAAAAGAAAGACAAGGAAAGAGAACGGGAAAAAAGAGAAGGAAAAGAAAGTCAGAAAGAAAAAGGAAAAATAGAGAGAAAGAGAAAAGCTATGGAAGACAAAAAGGCAGGAAGCAAGACAAGAAAAAGAAATAGAAAAAGAAAGACAAGGAAAGAGAACGGGAAAAAGAGAAGGAAAAAAAAGTCAGAAACAAAATAAAGAAAAAGTAATTGTGAAAACGATAGAAAGAGAATGACACAGCGAGAAAAGAGATAAGAAGTGAGAGAGGGAGAAAAGAGATAGCGAAATAAATGATTGTAAGAGAATGATAAAGAGAGAAAGGAGATAGAAAGTGAGAGAGGGAGGAGAGAGATAGAAAGCTAGATAAAAGAGAAAGAAAGACAATGATACAGAGATAGAAAAGAGGCAGTGAGGAGGAGAAGAGAGAGAGAAAGCTAATATAATATAGAAAGAGAATGTGAGACGGGAGGGAGAAGGACGGAAAAAAGAAAGTGAATGATAAAGAGAGAAAAGTTATGAAGTAAGAGAGGGAGAAGAGAGAAAGCTAGACAAAATAGAAAGAAAATTAGGAAGTGAGAATGGGAGAAGAGAGATAGAAAACTAGATAAAAGAGAGAAAGAGAATTACAGAGAGAGAAAAGAAATAGGAAGTGAGAGAGGGAGGAGAGAGATAGAAAGCTAGATAAAAAAGAGAAAGAGAATTACAGAGAGAGAAAAGAAATAGGAAGTGAGAGAGGGAGTAGAGAGATAGAAAGCTAGATAAAAGAGAGAAAGAGAATTACAGAGAGAGAAAAGAAATAGGAAGTGAGAGAGGGAGGAGAGAAATAGAAAGCTAGATAAAAGAGAGAAAGAGAATTACAGAGAGAGAAAAGAAATAGGAAGTGAGAGAGGGAGTAGAGAGATAGAAAGCTAGATAAAAGAGAGAAAGAGAATTACAGAGAGAGAAAAGAAATAGGAAGTGAGAGAGGGAGGAGAGCGATAGAAAGCTAGATAAAAAAGAGAAAGAGAATTACAGAGAGAGAAAAGAAATAGGAAGTGAGAGAGGGAGTAGAGAGATAGAAAGCTAGATAAAAGAGAGAAAGAGAATTACAGAGAGAGAAAAGAAATAGGAAGTGAGAGAGGGAGGAGAGAGATAGAAAGCTAGATAAAAGAGAGAAAGAGAATTACAGAGAGAGAAAAGAAATAGGAAGTGAGAGAGGGAGGAGAGAGATAGAAAGCTAGATAAAAGAGAGAAAGAGAATTACAGAGAGAGAAAAGAAATAGGAAGTGAGAGAGGGAGGAGAGAGATAGAAAGCTAGATAAAAGAGAGAAAGAGAATTACAGAAAGAGAAAAGAAATAGGAAGTGAGAGAGGGAGGAGAGCGATAGAAAGCTAGATAAAAAAGAGAAAGAGAATTACAGAGAGAGAAAAGAAATAGGAAGTGAGAGAGGGAGGAGAGAGATAGAAAGCTAGATAAAAGAGAGAAAGAGAATTACAGAGAGAGAAAAGAAATAGGAAGTGAGAGAGGGAGGAGAGAGATAGAAAGCTAGATAAAAGAGAGAAAGAGAATTACAGAGAGAGAAAAGAAATAGGAAGTGAGAGAGGGAGGAGAGAGGTAGAAAGCTAGATAAAAGAGAGAAAGAGAATTACAGAGAGAGAAAAGAAATAGGAAGTGAGAGAGGGAGGAGAGAGATAGAAAGCTAGATAAAAGAGAGAAAGAGAATTACAGAGAGAGAAAAGAAATAGGAAGTGAGAGAGGGAGGAGAGAGATAGAAAGCTAGATAAAAGAGAGAAAGAGAATTACAGAGAGAGAAAAGAAATAGGAAGTGAGAGAGGGAGGAGAGAGGTAGAAAGCTAGATAAAAGAGAAAAAGAGAATGACAGCGAGAGAAAATCGATAGAAACTGAGAGAGGGAGGAGAGAGATAGAAAGCAAGAAAAGAGAAAGAAAGAGAATTAAAGATATACAAAATGAGAGCAAAAATGAAAAGTAACAAGCGAGGAGTTGAGAGATAAAAAGAGCGGGCAAGTGAACGAGAAAGAGTGGAAAGGTGAGTGAGAAAAGTGAGAGAATTAGAGTTAAAGAAAAGAGAACAAGAGATAGAAAGTGCGATAGAGAGACAAACAGTTAGAGAGGAGAATTGAGAATAAGAGAGAGAGAGAGAGAGAGAGAGATAGAAAGCGAATGAAAAGAGGGAAAGATAGTGTCAGAAAGAAAATGACAGAAAAAGTAAAAGAAAAGCAAAAAAAGTGACGATGGTACACTGAGTGAGAGAGAAGGACAGCTAGACAGGAAACGAGAACGAGAGTGAGAAAGAGAGAAATCCTTAAAACAAGAGAGAGGAATTAAGAGAATGAAAAATGTCTTAAAATGAATGAATAAAGTAACGAAACAATTCTCGTTCAAGTAAAAGTCCCCTATTTATTCAGAAATATATCGATCTTAAAATCGTCGATACACGTTCTTGAAAATATTTTCAACAAAAAGAGGAAAAAACATTAATTAAAAGAAGACGTAATACCTCACTGCAAGCAAAAGAGACAACCCAAGCGATGTGATAAGATCGATCACTTCCAAATCAAGTATATACAAAAATTCGACTCTATGGACAGTGTACAGAAATTGGGACATAAACAGCAACATGCACGTTAATGGTAAAACAGGGTGCCATTTTTATTTTTAATTTCGCGCATGCGCTTTGTTTGTTTTTAATTTTGTTGGCTGCATAGTATAGTAAGGTCAGTTGGGCACCGTCTGTGAGAAAAAGAGTACCATGACCCAATTCACTCTACCAGAAATTTGGAAACAGCATGTTGTACTGCTTGACATTCGTGCCGGAAGTTCCAATATGAACATTTCAAAGTGTTTGGGTGTCAATCTAAAGACAGTGCAGAGGATTCGGAAAGAGTTGGATGAGTCTAATGGTGATTACGAAGGTGTTTAGAGTGATCACTAGTGATAAGTCCCGTTATGCCTCCATTCATCTTCAAACTGGGTCGCAGACTCAACACGGAGGCTTACATCAAGTGCCTTGAGGGCTTAGTACTGCCCTGGGTGAAGAGGGTGGCTGCTGGAAAACCCTATGTCTGGTAAGAGCAAACTGCGCCATGCGACACAAGCAGGAAAACTCAGTCAGGGCTGTCAGATAATTTCTGCGACCACACCCCTCTTTACAACTCCCCAGACTGCACCCCCCTTGATTATTATGTGTTGGGTGCAGTTGAGTGAGAGACCAACAAAACTCTTTGTAACACCAAAGATGAAGCGAAGGCAAGGATTATGGCAGCATTCACCAACTTAAACGATGAGACCACGAAGAGTTATAGGAGGTTCCGAAGTCGTCTGTAGGCCGTGGTTGAAGAGAGATATTTTGTGTAATTTTGGTAAATAAATTGTGTAAATTTCTATTAAAATTAGATATCAGTGTTATTTTCATTTTTGAGTCATTTCGACAACAATTTATCCATCGCAACCTGATATCTGTTAAAATGAGATGTTTGTAGGTTGTTTGGTTTGGTTGTCTTGTTTAACAGCATTCCAACCTTAGGGGTCATTTTATGCCGAAAATGATTTTGAGTGACTTTCATTTGGTTTTCAAAAATGTATTGCTGGAAACATTTGGTTTTCAAAAATGTATTGCTAGAAACATTTGGTTTTCAAAAATGTATTGCTGGAAACATTTGGTTTTCAAAAATGTATTGCTGGAAACATTTGGTTTTCAAAAATGTATTGCTGGAAACATTTGGTTTTCAAAAATGTATTGCTGGAAACATTTGGTTTTCAAAAATCTATTGCTGGAAACATTTGGTTTTCAAAAATGAATTGCTGGAAACATTTGATTTTCAAAAATGTATTGCTAGAAACATTTGGTTTTCAAAAATGTATTGCTGGAAACATTTGGTTTTTCAAAAATGTTTTGCTGGAAACATTTGATTTTCCAAAATGTATTGCTAGAAACATTTTTCTTTTCAACAATGTATTGCTGGAAACATTTGATTTTCAAAAATGTATTGCTGGAAACATTTTGGTTTTCAAAAATGTATTGCTGGAAACATTTGATTTTCAAAAATGTATTGCTAGAAACATTTGGTTTTCAAAAATGTATTGCTGGAAACATTTGGTTTTCAAAAATGTATTGCTGGAAACATTTGGTTTTCAAAAATGTATTCTTCGAAAATGTATAGCTGGAAATACTATTTTTCCAAAAACGTATAGCCGACAACCTTCCTTTTTCAAAAACGGCCTTTCTGTTGGACATAATTTATTGTCGTACCCAGTATGCATATGCAGTTTACCGTCATACCCATGGACGCGGATGCAGTTTGCCGCCATACCCATGGACGCGGATGCAGTTTACCGTCATACCCATGGACGCGGATGCAGTTTACCGTCATACCCATGGACGCGGATGCAGTTTACCGGCATACCCATGGACGCGGATGCAGTTTACCGGCATACCCATGGACGCGGATGCAGTTTACCGTCATACCCATGGACGCGGATGCAGTTTGCCGCCATACCCATGGACGCGGATGCAGTTTACCGTCATACCCATGGACGCGGATGCAGTTTACCGGCATACCCATGGACGCGGATGCAGTTTACCGTCATACCCATGGACGCGGATGCAGTTTGCCGCCATACCCATGGACGCGGATGCAGTTTACCGTCATACCCATGGACGCGGATGCAGTTTACCGTCATACCCATGGACGCGGATGCAGTTTACCGGCATACCCATGGACGCGGATGCAGTTTACCGGCATACCCATTGACGCGGATGCAGTTTACCGTCATACCCATGGACGCGGATGCAGTTTACCGTCATACCCATGGACGCGGATGCAGTTTACCGGCATACCCATGGACGCGGATGCAGTTTACCGTCATACCCATGGACGCGGATGCAGTTTGCCGCCATACCCATGGACGCGGATGCAGTTTACCGTCATACCCATGGACGCGGATGCAGTTTACCGGCATACCCATGGACGCGGATGCAGTTTACCGTCATACCCATGGACGCGGATGCAGTTTACCGTCATACCCATGGACGCGGATGCAGTTTACCGGCATACCCATGGACGCGGATGCAGTTTACCGTCATACCCATGGACGCGGATGCAGTTTACCGGCATACCCATGGACGCGGATGCAGTTTACCGTCATACCCATGGACGCGGATGCAGTTTACCGGCATACCCATGGACGCGGATGCAGTTTACCGTCATACCCATGGACGCGGATGCAGTTTACCGGCATACCCATGGACGCGGATGCAGTTTACCGGCATACCCATGGACGCGGAGGCAGTTTACCGGCATACCCATGGACGCGGATGCAGTTTACCGGCATACCCATGGACGCGGAGGCAGTTTACCGGCATACCCATGGACGCGGATGCAGTTTACCGGCATACCCATGGACGCGGATGCAGTTTACCGGCATACCCATGGACGCGGAGGCAGTTTACCGGCATACCCATGGACGCGGATGCAGTTTACCGTCATACCCATGGACGCGGAGGCAGTTTACCGGCATACCCATGGACGCGGATGCAGTTTACCGGCATACCCATGGACGCGGATGCAGTTTACCGGCATACCCATGGACGCGGAGGCAGTTTACCGGCATACCCATGGACGCGGATGCAGTTTACCGGCATACCCATGGACGCGGAGGCAGTTTACCGGCATACCCATGGACGCGGATGCAGTTTACCGGCATACCCATGGACGCGGAGGCAGTTTACCGGCATACCCATGGACGCGGATGCAGTTTACCGGCATACCCATGGACGTGGAGGCAGTTTACCGGCATACCCATGGACGCGGATGCAGTTTACCGGCATACCCATGGACGCGGATGCAGTTTACCGGCATACCCATGGACGCGGAGGCAGTTTACCGGCATACCCATGGACGCGGATGCAGTTTACCGTCATACCCAGGATGAGCCAGTGTTATAATATATATATATATATATATATATATATATATATATATATATATTAGATCTGCGGATTAGATCTGTGTTCACGTTTACTAAACATTCTCATTTGTCCACTTCATCTGCTTTGGATCTAAATCACTAAATTGAACGCTATTTTCTAAATGCGTAAATGCAATTACTCGTTGATGCTACTGGGTTTCGAGTTTTTCTTCAGATCATTTTCAACCATGTCCTTGATTGTTGATATTATATGACGTCTTCATAAAATGGTACACGATTTTCTTTTCTCTGCTCTGTTAACGGCGATAAACGAAGATGCCCTCAGCCCCCTTACGTTATCAAACGGGGCAAGTGCCTTAAAAGAACGGCTTTAAGTTTGGTTGATTTTTTGTTCGTTCAACGTCTTAAAAAAGACCCGAGCTTTGATTTTATTATAAAAGCGAATCCTCTGAAGTTAGTCTTTCATCTTCACAGGTTTCACGGCATCATTACTGGAAGACTTTTTTCACATAACAGGAACTTAAGAATTGTTCCATTAGTAAACGAAAGTACAAATCTGAATTTCAAATATTCTTGTGAACATGCTTGTCACTTCTTTTTAGACTTAGCGTCCGCAATCCTGTTTACTCTGAATATGTTAAATACTGCCCTATACGTTTGACGAAAAAAAAGTTATATGGGAGGAAAAACGACCAAAACGTTTATAAAAGTTAATTCTATTAGAAAAAATCTTTGTGCCTTTCTTGAAAGGATGATTGGAGAAATTTCTGCTATATAAAAATTATTTGTTTCCAATGTTTGGAACCGTAGATTTTTGCCTTTCAAAAGCCAGACAAACCCCTGCAGCCTACAAACAACTGCCACGTCGTGTATTATATTATTATAGCGTTAGATACTTAAATAGAACAAGTAAAAGGAAAGGAAAGAAAGAAGGAAAGGGTTTCGGTTGTCATGGAGATTAAAGAGATAGCGCCTCTTTGATATAAGTGTCTGAAAACAAAGCGTTCTTTGGGGTGGGGAGGAATGAGAAACGAAATGGTGGGCGGGAAGAATTTTTTCCTTTTATTCTTTTTTTATAAATTTGCAGGACTGGAGTTAAATATTAAATTATTTTTTTTCATTGAGGCAAATTCTTGTTCAGACTGTCGAAAACAAATCACTAGATTTGCAGAAATATCCGGACAAGACTAATAATGATATTTTGGGCGACTACCCTACAACCAGACACTTTTAACCCCAATGAATTTATCGATCCTTTTGATAGTCAAATTGACAACCAGGATCAATATCGACTGCTTTAGCGATCTCTGATTTTGGGCAAGTGTTCAATATGTATTAGAAAATATCTATACAAGGATGTCCGGGTAGGAAATGAGATCGGTTAAATGAGTGGTTTCGTTCATTTTCGTACTATATACCCTTAGAGAAGGCATGAATCCGCCTCTTCTCCCCGCGGCTATAAGCTAAATAGCAGGGTAGACTAAGCTCTCTAGCCTTGAACAGCAATCAATTTAGGAAGAAATCTGAGTTAAAACCGGCGTAAAGGCAACGAAAATATACTCTCCAAGAAGTCATGGAAAAAAAAAAGAAACTGTGGAGACTCATGATTGCCTGCTTTGGAAAGGCACATGACATCTAAAAAGATGACAGGAGCATAAGAGAACATCCAATGACGGTAATTTCACAATTGTCGTGAAGCCTTTTTTCTGAAAAGAGATATCGATATTAACTAAAGACTAGACAGACACAACAACATGAGGATATATATATATATAATATATATATATATATATATATATATATATATACATATATATATATATATATATATATATATATATATATATATATATATATATATATATATATATAAGCAGCAAAACTGAATCAAATAAATAAGTTGACTAACAATGTAAGTATTCTTCTTAATATACACATTTAGGTTAACGAGATCCCCAGTCTATTTAAACACCACTTCCTAGACTGTGAAGAGATGGGCATTGTTCATTTGAGCATACCATACTACATCCGAAACGAATCGACTAATAGAAAACAGCATACCTTGTTTACCTTCCGAGGCTAGTGTACTGATGATGACGGGAGGTATTTATAGTTGGGATAAGAATGATCTTAACCAAAAAAAGCAACATTCTTTATCATGGGTTCCAAGAAAGGGGACACATGGTAAACCTTTTCAAAACAGAAACCATGATCTGGAATCAGAATGAAAGCAATGATGAAGCATCTGCCGAATCCATCATAAAAAAGCTGGATGTGAAATTCATAAATACTAAAGATTCCAAATGCCTCTTTGTATGGTTATAACCAATTTAGTACAGGAGATAAATAAATTGAATATAGAATTCACTGGGCTAGGAGTAGTTTCGCCCAATGCCGCCAATTGCTACAAAACCAAAGCTCTAACCTAACATATGCATGTTAATTGCGACGTCTTTTTAGACGATTGCCACTCCTCCATTGATTGACCGTCCGTGAGCCCGTTGAGGACTTTTTTGTTCTGCAGGTGACTATAAAAGAAATTAAGCCTACACGCATCCCCACTATTCCATCTTGGAACAGACATATGTCATTGTTTGAAGGAGTATCTGTGCATAGATCGTTAACATAGAGACATAGCTTTGTACGACAGCTAGGTCCCTCTCTCGGTTCAAAAAGTTGAGATCCACCAACAAGCAGAGGCAAGATCCCCGGCAACAGATCAAACTGCAGACCGACAGGATGCGGGAAATGGTTGTCCGTTGGGTGTTAAATATATATATATATATATGTATATATATATATATATATGTATATATGTGTATATATATATATATATATATATATATATATATATATATATATATATATATATATATATATATATATATCAGAGATTTCCTTCTCCTAGATGGGTTGCCTTCACCACAGCTTACTGGAGGAAATGAATAGATGAAAGAAAAAAGAGAGAATATGAAATGTTAAATAATGGAACGTGAATGGAGGAAAGAAAAAGCGAATGAATATAAAATGCTGGAGGAAAAGGAAATGAATAAAAGAAAGAAAAAAAAAGAGAATATGAAAAGTTGGAGGGAGAGAAGAGAATGGAGGAAAGAAAAATAGAATGTATATATATTGCTGAAATATGGAGAAAAGTAGGTATTATGTAAGTTTAATCGAAAATGACCCGAGTTTAAATTACTATTCAGGCTGTACGGTTAGATTTCGTACTCCTACGGTTCCAAAAGTCATGAATAAATCGGAAAAAAAAACTTGGATAAAATAATATGGCCTTGTGTGACGGCCATTCTTGAAGAAGGACCACTCTGAATTCAAAAACAAATTTGTATAAAACAAGAAATACATATTGCATTTATCATATGAATATAAGCATATTCAGAGAATTTTACCATTATTGGTTGGTTAAAAGAAATCTATTGAAATGTTTCCCATATGATTGTATAATTTATATAAATATACGTAGTTTCCATGGAGATGATGAGACAAAGAGTAAAAGCTTTTAAAGTGGGGTGACGCGAATTGGGATCGTTTTCTTCAGGTCGGAACGAAAGACCAAAGGCGTTGGGTTTATGGGGATAGAAGGGGCAATAAATTAAATTACATTATCAGACTCGACGACCGGAGACCAAAACCTGTTTGTCCTTTGTTTGTTAAACACATACACACATAAATATATATATTGGAGCCATTGTCTGTTGGATTCTAAATCAGCTCATTCCACTCTGTGTTTTTCTCTATAAGGACAGTATACCGTACTGTGCTAATATTACTTTTTCGATATCGGTGATATTATGGCGAATTTCTAAGTGTAGCTTAGATGTGGCACAAGGCCAAAAGTATGGGGAACCCAGTGGGGGATCGAACTCACTACCCAATCGTAATTTTATAACGAGACAATCTTGCCAACCATTACTCGACGTCGAAGTTCCTATATTATGTATGGTCCTTGTCTTAGGTTTATTGTCGAGAATTTTGATATTAACTTGATTTCATTCCATTTTTTCTTAGCAAATCCGCTTCTCTTCTTATCAGACTGGCATTTATTAAGTCGAAAATTATGGCCAGATGCATTACGGTGAATACTCAGTGTATTTAAAGTGTGTTAAATAATATATATGTTTATATATATATATATATATATATATATATATATATATATATATATATATATATATATATATTAATCGGTTATAGAGTTGATGAAAGGCACTTTATTGGAATTATTGCGTTATCGTTGGTGTTGTTTTGGAGAAGAATTAATAGACACGCGGACAATTTCGAATTTCTTTCTTTCTCCTTTTCAAATGGCCACTCTCAATACATTATAGATTTGAACGTTCTTGTTTATTTTATCTTTCGTATTCAGAGGAATCACGGTGTACGTTTCACGTGCAAAATTCCGTTCGTAATTCTTTAAAGGACACGAAAACTTCAAAAGTACATTGAAATGTTTAAGTATAAAAAGGTAAACAAATATTTCAGCAGCTGACGTATTAGATAAGCGCGGAGCATTTGTAAACGTGTGGGGCGGGCAGAAAAGGGTAGAAATTACGAAGAATGTTTAGAAAGAGAGAATAGTTCGATTGACTGAATGGGGTGGGGGAATTGTGGTGAGAAAAGAACAGAAATATGAGGCTTTGGAGGTAAAGAAAAAGAATGGAGTAAAAAAGAAAAGATTTTGCAGGAAGTAAAAGAGAATGGAGTAAAAAAAATTAAAAAAACAAAGACAGATAATGTCAGGTGTTGGAAGAAAAGGTAAAATAGGGGAATGATAAGAGAGAACGTCAGCTGTTGGAGGAATTGAAAGGAAAACAGATTTGTGAACGTGAGGTGTTGGAGGGATTGAAAGGAAAGAAGAAATGTGAACGTTAGATGTTGGAGGAATTGAAAGGAAAGAAGAAATGTGAACGTGAGGTGTTGGAGGAATTGAAAGGAAAGAAGAAATGTGAATGTGAGGTGTTGGAGGAATTGAAAGGAAAGAAGAAATGTCAACATGTAGCGTTGGAGTAATTGAAAAGAAAGAAGAAATGTGAATGTGAGATGTTGGAGGAATTGAAAGGAAAACAGAATTGTGAAGTTGGGGTGCTAGAGGACTTGAAAGGAAAGAAGAAATGTGAACGTGAGGTATTGGAGGAATTGAAATGGAAGAAGAAATGTGAACGTGAGGTTGTTGGAGGAATCGAAAGGAAAGAAGAAATGTGAACATGAGGTGTTGGAGGAATTGAAAGGAAAGAAGAAATTTGAACATGAGGTGTTGGAGGAAGTGAAAGTAAAGAAGAAATGTGAACGTGAGGTGTTGGAGGAATTGAAAGTAAAGAAGAAATGTGAACGTGAGGTGTTGGAGGAATTGAAAGGAAAGAAGAAATGTGAACATGAGGTGTTGGAGGAATTGAAAGGAAAGAAGAAATGTGAATGTGAAGTGTTGGAGAAATTGAAAGGAAAGAAGAAATGTGAACGTGAGGTGTTGGAGGAAGTGAAAAGAAAAAAGGTATGTGAACGTGAGGTGTTGGAGGAAGTGAAAGTAAAGAAGAAATGTGAACGTGAGGTGTTGGAGGAATTGAAAGGAAAGAAGAAATGTGAACGTGAGGTGTTGGAGGAATTGAAAGGAAAGAAGAAATGTGAACGTGAGGTGATGGAGGAAGTGAAAGGAAAGAAGAAATGTGAACGTGAGGTGTTGGAGGAATTGAAAGGAAAGAAGAAATGTGAACGTGAGGTGTTGGAGGAATTGAAAGGAAAGAAAAAGTGAACGTGAGGTGTTGGAGGAATTGAAAGGAAAGAAGAAATGTGAACGTGAGGTGTTGGAGCAATGAAAAGTGAATGAAAGAACAAAAATAAGAGTGACAAGATTATGTGTTGGGAAAAGGTGTGGAAATAAAAGGGGGAGAATAAATAATGAAAGAAATGAGGAAAGAAAAGAAAACGTGAAAACACGATGTGTTAGATGCACGGGGGAAATGAGGAAAACAGGAGGAAACGTTGAGTTGAAGGAAGAGGACGAGAATGGGGAAAAGACATGAAAACGAATTTTGGACGAATGCGAAGAAAATGGGCGAAGAAAAAATCACTAAAGAAAAGAAAGCAAAAGAGGTTGGAGGAAATAAATTGTTGGATTGGAGGAATCATAAGAGAACTGAGAGAAAATATCAGTAAAGCGGAAAGCGAATTGGCATACACTGAAAACGTGATAATTTTTAGGAATTCAATTCTGAGGCAATGATATTTATCATCTCTTTACTTCTTCATCTTCTATGTACCGTGTCCTTTCAATACGTTATCGAACATGGCTCTCCAGAATTTCCTATCTTTTTTAGTTCTTAATAAATTTAAAACCATGTATTCTTCCCCTCCAGCTAAGGGTTACATTAGAGGGAGAGAGGGATCTCTTGTTTAGAGTGGCAACCATTTTAGTAGAACGGTTTGTCGTGAGAATATCAACTCCACCTCTTGGACGACGGTTTAATTCCGTGAAATGTTTCTACTTAAAAAAAAATTAATTCAAACTACTTACAACACACTTGTAGAACACTTGGAAAAAGTAACATTTAACTTGGTTTCATAAAAAGAAATTGTCAGATATTTAAGAGTAATTGGCCTCGGTTACATGTAATTGACGGAAATGCCCAACTGACAAAGTTTGTAATAAACAATGAGAGAATAAAGAAAAGAACGGAGCAAAAATAATATTAAGCGAACAATATATGCAAGACAAAAACAGACGGATATACAATGTAATTGGACCTGATCTGGCATCTAGTCTGCAGTCGCTCTCTCACAGACGTGTCGTCGCCCCCCTCTATCTTTTTTACAAATACTTTTATGGTAATTGCTCCGTAATTGCTGCTTTCGCTGGTTCCCAAATTTCATGAATTTAAGCGTTCTACTAGGCTGGCATTTCGCTCTCACCATTTCACTGTCGAAACTGTTAAATGTAGCCGTCTCTTCTACTCCAATAGCTACATGTCTCGCACTTCTCGCCTGTGGAACTCCCTCCCCTTTTCCTGTTTCCCTGACAGCTGTAATCTCCAACTATTCAAATGTAATGGCAATCGACGTCTCCAGATTCCTTGATCTATCTCCTATCCTTCTCTTCATCTTTTCCTCTACCACTCCTATTTCCTCCGCTCCAACTCTCTGTAACCCCTTGCGTACTAGTGGCTTCCCGCCTTGCTTGGGGTGAAACGCTTAAAAAAAGAAAAAGTAGACAACGCAAGAGGTAATAAGACAAAAAGTTCACAAACTCACAATCGTGTTAACACACAAAAGCGGATACAGACAAGCGATCACAGCGTTCTGACTTAAAGAACAGGAGTCGAATGAGAACGAAAAGTTGCCTATATTATTGGCTAGGAAAAAATCCCAGCATCCATCTGTTTGTTTTGTTTATAAATGTGGGCAGAGTTATGTTTTTTGCAGTTATTCCTATACTAATTGAAAACAATAGAGAGAGAGAGAGAGAGAGAGAGAGAGAGAAAGAGTGAGAGAGAGAAATTCTGGCATCGGTGAAAATAAAACCAATTTACCAGCCGATGAAAATTGAACCCATCTTTTAAATTAGAATAAAGGATATAAAACTTTCCCCTCTTAGAAGAAAAATTAACTGAAATAGAAATGGTTACTATAAAGTATTTCCTCTTATTTTTCAGTTGATATGTGTGCGAATGAGAAAGAAGGAATTTATGTCTACAAAATCAGTTTCCAAAGAAATGTTCAATAGAAGAGAATTTAAAAAATAGATTTTGGTGTAAAGTAAAATAATTCTGTAGAACTGGACATTGTTTAGCAGTTCAGATATTCATTCAAAGCCTTACGTTCTACACATATTTTACAACTGCTATCATAAGTTTTTTTTCCATCATCAGTTGGAATTCCTTCATTATTTACCGGAAATATTAAGTAACGCAGAACATGTACACGATGAAAGGTCAAAGACGATATCAGATCATATAAATCAGCTCTAACCCTTGCATCTATGGATACGTAGAAGGCTGACCAAACTAGTTTTAGAATACATGGTTAAACCTAATACAATCAGACCATATAATAGTTGTCAATGTGTATTTATTTATATAGTTCCTGTCCCATCTATAATAGAATGGAGGTAAATCAAATAAGTCAGTCACTTTATGAGTGATTACTTCCTTTAAACATTGCAATAATCTATACAAATAAAAAAATCTGCATTGAGACAAAAATAGTTCCCATACAAAACGAGCCATTTAATTAATCAGTTCATTTTCTACTACGTTTTTAGATTAAGCCTTTCATGTAAGGCACTCAAATACTTTCGTCTATTAAGTGATCGTCTTGATTTAATTTGGTCTTCAAATAGGCTTTTCGTCACGTTTTTTGTTATCTTATTGCTAATTATTTTTCTAACGACAGATATTTCAATTTTAATGTTATATTAAACACATAAAATTTTTAACGTGAAAAGATATTAAGTAAAAAGGAATTTATATAATAGCAAGCTAATCAATGAATCCTAGATACCATTGAACGTCTGAGAAATATAAAGGGAACGGATTCAATGATTCATTGGCCTCCATTTTAATGGTGAATTCTTTATCTTTGCTTTATTGAATCTCAATAGATTGCTCCAAGACTTCTGCTTCATTGCATCTTCATTATTAAAACTTTCTCACAGTTGCCATCATTTTTGACGGCACGAGCACACTCGTAAAATATTAAAGTCTATTTTAATTGTTGCTGTTGTTGAAAGTCCTCAATGTGAAACATGATCACCGTAGTCTGAATGTAGAAATCCAACGTAGTAAGTAATTTGTTCAATGAAACAGCACCAATGTCTAGTAGCAGCTACTCAGGAATTCTTAAGGTCTTCCATATCAGAGGTTGGCAGTGGATATTGGGAGAGAGTAGGAAAACGTAGTTCTTCAGGTCTTACATCTGACAGGTTAGCAGTGGATATTCCGACAAGAAAAAAAACAAAATGGCCGCCTTTATACACATCGGATTGAATATTTCAAGTCTTCTGATTGGTTAACCTGCTATTGGTGGACTATAAAATGAGTCAGCTCATTTTGGTTGGCTCACTAGCAAATCGCTACACAAAAAACTGTAACACTCAAGTGAATTGCTTTATGTTTTTGTGATTCTGTATCGCCAATCTATGAGATTCGAAAACAGATGGTCCTCAATAAGACCTACAGTTTTGTTTGGTGCTGTGCATGACATCCATATGAAAAGTTTCGAGAGACACATCTAAAGGCATTTTTAAAAATCATTTTACCCAAAGCAAGGCAATAAAGCCACTAAGTCGCAAGAGGTTTTTTGAGAGTGAAGAAACGGAGAAAATTAGGGAGAAATGACAATAAAAGAACAAAGTTCAAAGGGACAGAAGATAACGATTGACGTTGCATTTAAATGTTTGATGGTCGTAGTTGACAAGAAAGCAAGAATTTGGAATAGTATTCCACAGGCAAGAAGTGCGAGAGAAGAAACTATTAAAATATAACTGACAATTATATCCAGCAATTTCAACGATGAAATTATGAGACCTAGCTGCCAATCTAGTACTGCGTTTGGAGTCGAGTTTAGATATCAAAGAAGAAAGGTCATAAGATAAGGACAATTATCATGAAAATATTTATAGAAAAGACACAGGGAAGCTACGTTACGCTTGTAGCAAACGGACTGAAGCCGAGATACCAAGTCAGAACCGATAACATTGCAGATTCTTCTTTGGATTTTGTCAAGAACTCCTACAGATAAAAGATACATAGCAGAAGCAACTTTGCAGATGTGGCAGCAATATTCAATGCACAGAAAATGATTTAACTGATTTGTCTGTTTAACGGTATATCAACACCTTATGG
>OZ038482.1:6759019-6871519 GCA_964036315.1 Acanthosepion esculentum
TCTTTGTTATTTATCTTATCACACACAAACATATATATATATATATATATATATATATATAGTGCTGTTCGATAAAAGTGACTCATCTGATTTTTGTTACTAAATGTTCTTTTCTCCGATGAAACGAAAGTTGTGCTAAATTCAAAGGATAAGCGATCTAAAATCTTGAAGAAGCTTTGAAAGCTCTTTGAATTTAGCAGTAATTACTGTCAAGCATCCGTTCAGTATAATGTTCTGGAGATGCTTTTCTTTTCATGGAACTGGTTTCTTAAAATCTATTGAAAAGACCCTCAGGAGCGAGCAGTACAAGAGAATTTTAGAGTCTTGTCTGCCCCCTTCTGCTGAAAGGGTGCAAATCCACCCCACCAAGCTCATTTTTATGCAGGATAATGCTCCCTGTCACAAATCAAAATTGATGAAGGAATACTTTGATGAGAAGAAGGTGAGTGTTATGACATGGCCGCCCCAATCTCCTGACCTCAACTCCATAGAAAACTTATGGAGCATTATAAAGTACAGGCTCTCGAGAAAGCAGTTGAGCAACAAAGAGGATTTGATTGTGAATTTCATATCCGAATGGAATTCAATGCTTGGATATGAGATTTGCCAGAACCTAATGAATTCAATGCCAAAAAGGGTTGAAAAGGTTATTCAAAATAAAGGAGGACCCATAGATTATTAAATATTTCGAACTATATTACCTATTATAAATAAATTATACCTCTATTATTCTTTATTTAAAGCTATTAGGTTTCTATTGATTACTAGTTGCAGGAAATAAGTGAGTCACTTTTTTTGCACAGAGTTTTTTTTCTCCCTAAATCTCATTTATATCCAAAATTATAATTATCAATAGAATACCTTGGGGTGAGTAAACTTATTTTTACTAGGTGGTCGGGAAGGGGTCTTTATATTAGTAAGATTAAAAATTAGTTTGACCCCAAAAACAACAGGCGAAAAAAATTTTAAGTAAAAAAATCAGGTGAGTCACTTTTATCGAACAGCACTATATATATATATATATATATATATATATATATATATATATATATATATATATATATATATATATAACAGAAGATGTCTGTCTGTGTGTATGCTATTTATGCATGTCTACATTTCTCGACCGATTTCGATGAAATTGTAATCACATGTTGCAAATTTACTAACATAGTTTAATACCAACATTTCAATCTCCAGTCCCTCTTCCCGGGTTTGGCAGAAAAATCAATAAAACTGAAAGTGAGCACGACTTTTTGAAAAAATCAAAGCAAAGCTACACGCGAACAAAATTTCTACTGGTTGAGCTGATGGTCTTTTCACTTAATACAAAACATAACTCATATTAAGAGGTTTCTGTAGAGTGCTTGATAATTTTCCTGCGACAGTGGCTTTTCTTGAAACATGCCACAAAACATTTGCCATCATGCAAGAAATAATGATAGTGTGGTTTTAGTCCTGCTCGCTCTCCCTCGTAGAAAGAAAAACCATGAAAAACTGTTCAAAGAGCCCGTTTTTCGGCCATAACTCTCTGATTTTTCATCTTTTCAAATTTGCCATGTCAATTACATATGACAGACATTGTCTTGCATGAATGTTTCGTTTAGTTTATTTTAGTTAAGGGGAAGAAATCTGCGACAAACTAGGTCCAAAATCGGCTTGTGCCATTTAGCCAATAGTTTCTTCATATAATTCCATCCTAAATTGACATTCGAACAACCATTGATACAAAAATGATTTGAGAAGAATTATTGTAGCGTTAAAAGGGAAAAATTCCCGAAGAAGCTCTTATTAACATCAGCTTTACAATAAACGTGCGAAGAAGGAGGATTGCGTTCATGCCTTTGCACTTGCTGTTGAATCAAGCTCTGATGCTTCATCCCTGTTTTTGTTTGATTATTAGATTTGTAAAAAATGCCATACTATTTGAAAGTTATTATGGCCATAGGAAATTTACTGAATATCTAAAACATTAAAACAATTTAACCCCGACCACACAGGAAGGTTTAATCGATGGAAATCCTTAATTAAAAATAAACACTTTCCAAGAATATGCTGTAAAAACAATGAGGTGGGGAGTAGCTTAGTATACCAACAGAGGATGCGTGCAGGCGGGGTCGCAGGCAGACATTTTTAGACAGGTGGGTGGGGGTATACTGGAGGTGCTGTTATATAATTACAGCCATTTACAGCTGGGCAACGCCGGGTACATCGGCTAGTATATATATAATGGGTAAATTCAGCAGTAGTTTTTCATTTATACAAGTTGGGTTAAAGAACAACGAATATCCTTGTTTAAAGATTATTTTAATAAAAATATTTCTTTTTCTATTTTCGCGTCTCTTCTTTGCTTTCCAGTGGAAATATAAATTGTTCGCCATTTATTAAAGCCTTTCCCTGACATTTAAACTTCTGCAGAATTCTTTATGTGTCTGCTATCAACAGTGCGCCATCTTCATATCTTAGTTTGTTAATAATAAATACTAGTAGCACTTGTTCTCTCAAGATCACCTTCCTAAATGTTGAATAACTCCGGTGGGAAGACACATACTTGTCTTACGGCGTTTTCTATTTTTGTGTATTTACTGACGGTAAATATAGAATATTGAAATAGAATGGAAAGAGAGAAGAGTGTTGGGCGGCTCTAACACGACTTGATTTAAGAATTGGACACAGGAAATTCAGCAAATGAAGCAAATTTGCCTGTGCCTTTATTTACTAGAACATGTTCCAGAGGGAAAATTCGATGCAATAGACGAGGAGCTTTTAGATAGACAATGAGGTTGCAAGGGATAGTTTTGAAAGGATCAGTGTTTATGTTGATGTTCAAGATTCTGAACGGGTTTTTTAGGTAAGACAGAGCAAAACATTCTTGTTGACAGAGCAAGGAATTATTGTTGAAAGAAGCGGGGATAATGCCAAATACAAGACAAAGACTAACTTTCAAGATTGCACTTGTTTGATTTTGTTATCTGAAATTCATAGTCCGTACATTGGTTCGTTCCTCTTGTCGTCTTCTCACAATAGATAATCCTTTCTACTCGCTTTCCTTTACTATCTTCCTTCAGTTACATTTCTGTTTTTGCTATCAACACAGTTTCATGTTTGGTTGTTGAGACTGTGCCCACTACTATTACATCCAAGTAGAAATTGCAGTTC
Source organism: Acanthosepion esculentum (assembly GCA_964036315.1). Lineage (NCBI taxonomy): Eukaryota > Metazoa > Mollusca > Cephalopoda > Sepiida > Sepiidae > Acanthosepion > Acanthosepion esculentum. Next base: position 6,762,179 of record OZ038482.1, read on the forward strand.
TTCTAGGATTGTGATTGTTTATTGTTTTGAATAAATCCACTGATAATAAATATTCATTTCTTCTGTAGCTTCCTATTTTGTCTACTTGTTCAATACATGTTCTATCCGAATGAAGTCAATATGATACATGTATCATTTCTGAATTATTCTAATTTCTTTCTCAAATAAATCACATAGATATTTGCACCTTACCTTATGGACCACACATTATTTATACTCTCTGGTATATAAAGAAAAAAGTTAATATGTAAAAAGAAATTACTCGTCTGTCGTTTCTAATGAAGCATCGCCAATGAGATATCCTGGTATGACGATAAACTACATCCGGAAGCAAGGCCACATATCAAGAAGTTTTAAGGAGCGTAGAACCACCTCTTAATTGCTGTTGTTCCTAGGCCCACCCTGACCCGAGGTGGTTGCATCTGTTAGGTTCCCTGCTATGGGTAAATAGTTAACTCCCAAACTGGGGTCAAAATGAAAGTGTAAAAATAGGTTTTGATAGTAAAAATAACAGAAATACATTTTTTTTAAATTTTTACCAGCAATACATTTTTTTTATACATTGCCCGAATTTTAAAAAAATATTAACTTCAACGTATTTGACTCTCGACAAACATCCTCTTTACAAAAATACGACAATGAAACCTGATCTAGAAAATGATTTTTACAAAGAATACATATTCTATTCAAACGAACCTATCCAAAAATCTTATCGGAATTAAATAACCCATTGAGATTGATATGCCGTAAAACAAAATAAACCAAACCAAACCAGACCATCTAATGAAACATTACTTTTTATATGTGCGACATTATCTCGTACCTTCTGATGTTCCCTTCATTTGGCTTTCATAACAAGGCTTTTAACCCTACTTTTCATCGGTTTTGATTTGTCGTTATGTTTATTTTGACTTGATTTTGCGCATACAACGTCATCCACTCATTCTGATTGATCCCAGTAGCCCGCTTCCACCGCCATTCTAGCATTATTCTTCGACGCTCAATCCACTTCACCGTCCTCTCAAAATCCCGGGCGAACGCCAGTGTCATGCAGAAACTCATTGAAATTACGGTCGTTTCTCGTTCCTCGCGAGATAAACCTTAACGTCGAGATTTGAAAAGTGAAAATGTAGCAAAAAAAACAAAACAAACCCTGACATGTAGAAATTCTGATATATTGGCATAGCTTATGTTGAAACACTTTTGTATTGCAAATATAAATAATGATTACTGATACTCGTCACCAGGCTGGGGATGTTGGTACTTTAGGGATCCAGGAAATCATTTGATTGATACTAAAATATGAAAGACAAATGGGAAAACAGATTTTACCAGCATTCGTCCAGTTAGAGAACGATGAGACTATTGCTTCTCAGTAGTAAGCCAACCCTTACTGTGTTTTATACTTGTAATATCAAACTAAGCTAAGCTTAGTAAATACCACAGTTCGGTGGTAGGCTGGCAGTGCGATGATAAAAGGCTAGAAATTCGATCCAAGAAAGCATGGCAATTCATAGATAATAAAGAAAAGGAATTTGTGGAGAGCCATGATCGGCTACGTCCTGAAGGGATATGTCATTAAAAAGTTCATAAATTTATATGGCTTGCACAGACTAGGATCTCTACATTTAGATGGCAATCAATTTCGTAGTAGTACTACTGTGGGTGCAAAACCGTAGAAAAGGTTACAGGTAACCACTGAATTATTTTTAAGACAAAAGATAAAAGCCCGCTCTCCAAAGTAATCATGAAACCCTAAATTTCCCCAAATCTCAGATAGTATGGCATAAGTGCCAGAGAAAATCTCGGTATTCGGAATAAATAAGTAATCAAATAAAACAGATTTAAATCTAATGGTAACATAATTGTTACCGTTGTTTGTTGTATTGTGTTACCAACTAGCTATATAAGATTCAATCGATAAAACCATTATCAGCCTGAAGAAGAGAAAGAGACTTCTTAACGTAGATTTCTTTTTCCATTTGTCCTTCACGACGTAAGCGGTCATTGCTCTCCAGAGACTCCTTCTTATTTTTTATTTATGAAATGCTATGACTTCTTGGGAAAGAGAGTGGAATGGATTTCCCGTTGCTTTTGTCACGGTTTTGAATTCAGAATTCTCATAGTCTGCTGTTATCCAAGCTACAGAACTCAATCTACTCCACTTATTAATTCATAGATAGTGAGGGGAATAAGAGATGGAGTATTGCCTTTCCCAAGTGCAATAGTACGAAAGTGGACGGAACGGGCAAGGGATTGGTAGTCTGAGGATAGAACTTCCCGCCAAGTGTTCATAATTTTATTTATTCTGAAACAGGCAGGAGCTGAGTGTCAGTATGGTAAAATAGTGTCTGACACGGCCTGCAAAGCACACTCTACCTATTGATATTTATCAACATTCGCTAAATTTAAGCAGAAGCCAAACAGTGGATATGAGCACAGTTAGGCGCTGGTTAATGCGCTTCTGCGATAGAAACAGCGAAGTAAATTTTCTAGACTCACGACATGCAGGCTTTTGCTCATTGTTAGCGAAAATACATAAGAAGAAAAAATAAAGAAAAAAGTCGACAAAATGTCGGAAAATGAATGTTTTGTAGCTACAAAAATGCTTATTCCACAGATACGAATTCTACTCCTTGTATGTAATCTCTGGAAATAAAATGGGGGAGGCGTTAATTTCGGAGCGTCCAGCGAATGTTTGCATTCAGATACATTTGTTGGGGTGCTATATTTCTTATATAGATAAATTTCCAGAAAGTAAATAAATTCTATCTTACTCTATCTCCGACCCCCACGCCAAACAGACACAAACAAACAAACGTAAGCATTTACTCACAAAATGAGATATATTTATTTATATCTGGCTAATATAAATCAACGAATTGATTTGTCCGGGCGCATTAAGTCACGGGGGCTACGCATTTCTCTCAATGTTTGTTGGTCATCAATTTTTATGATCCGCTCTGCCGAGAAATAAAGCAGTCTTCGGCGTTGCTGTCTGTCCGTCTTTATTTGGTATTATCTCCGCTTCTTTCAACAAGAACTCTTTGCTCTATCAACAAGAACTCTTTGCTCTATCTTACCTCACAAACCCTTCCAAAATCTTGAACATCTCTATATACACTGATCCTTTCAAAACTATCCCTCACAATCGCATCGTCTAACCGGAAGCGCCACGCCTATTGCATCTGGGACATGTCTTTGTAAATAAAGACACAGGCAAATTTGCTACATTTGCTGAAAGGTCATGTGTTTAGTTCTTAAATTAATTCGTGTTAGAGCCGCCCACTCGCTCTTTTCTCATTCCATCCGATTTCAATATTCTATATTTATCGTCAGTAAATACACAAAAATGGAAAATGTCTTAAGACAAAGATGTGTCGTCTCACCGGACAAATCCAAAATTTAGTGAGGTGATCTTGAGAGAATAAACGCTACCATTATTAATTATTAACAAACTAAGATGTGAAGATGACACATTGTTGACAGCAGACAGAGAAAGGAAACTGCATGAACTGCTACAGAAAGTAAAGGTAATCTAGAAGAAACAAGAAAGAATGGTCAGAAAGATGAACATCCCAAGATGAGAATTACAGATTGGAGATTCTAGAATCAAGATAGTGCGAGAATTGAAATGCCTGAGAAGATTTTTAACAGAAGACAAAAAATGTGACACCGAAATCCGAAGTCGTATTGAAATAGCGAAAGATGCCTTCCCGATTCAGTTCGGAAATTTCGTTAAAAACTGTGTGAATCTGACGCAAGTAATTGCTTCCCCAACTGACAAAGACTCTCCGTGATAGCAGTAACCAGTTTCACAAACATACTGATTATTCTTGCTCGCATGGTGTTTTGGATACCGAACTGATCTCGCAAAAAAAAAAAAATTGCATACGCTCAACCACTCTCGCCAGGTCTCCTAGCTCCGAGACCGTGTATTTCTTAAAGTAAGGTGGCAGGGCGGCCATATTTCTTTTTCCTTTCCTTCACTCGTTTTGCACGCCAGGCATATGCACACAAGGTAAGTCATCTTCTCTTACACAAAAATAATGATTGATTTGTTTAACGGCATATCAACTCCTTTGTGGGTCATTTAATGTTGAAATTTAATATTCCTAGGAGCTCTGAAAAATTTGATATATGTTATTCTGCTTTCACAGTTGAATACATGGTAGATGATACTCAGCTTTTGTCCATATACATGTTTGCGTGAACATCATTACTAGAGGCGGTGATATGTTTGTTTTATGTTATAGTTTTGATGAAGTTATATTTTGGTACACAGTTTGATTACTTTGAGAAATAATAGGACATGTTTAGCAACATATAAACCTTTGTGAAGTATGTGATGTCGACATCTAAATATTTTGTATGTAATTTTATGCTTTCTTGTGCAGGATTTTATGCTTTCGCTGTTTTTTAGATATGTATTTTGTAGATCATGAAACGTATTGTAGGTAATTTTACTATAAAATTCACTGTTGATTTTTGTTTGGGGGTTCACTATTTGTCCATAATTTGGACCCTAACAGCTGCTACCACCCCGAATCAGGGTAAGGGGAAGTAATCAACAGCCATTAAGAGGTGGTTCCACGCTCCTCAAAACCTTCAATCTCCCGATCAGAGGGGTGCTGCAAGATGTAGTTTATCGTCATACCTAGGACGAGTTAAAAACAGAGAGTACTAATCTGTAATGTAATATAATTCCACCTATATGGTAGTGAATGTTGGACACTTACTTCAGAGATATAAAAGTGACTTGAGGCAATAGATATGTGGTTCTACAGAAGGATGGTGAGAATATCATAGATTGAACATATGAGTGAAGAGGAAGTTTAAATGAAAAACTGAAAGAAAAATGACACGCTTAGAATTAGAAAGAGACAGTTTAAATGTCAAGGGCACGTAATAAGGAAAGAGAGCTTGGCGAATTTATCACTCACAGGACATACTGAGGGCAGAAGAAACAGAGAAAAGCATCGAGTAACCTACATAACCAACTTGTTTAACTGGATGGCTGAACTGGGAGTAGGAGAGAGAGCGAAAAGACAAAATTTACTAAGAGATAGAAAAGAATAGACGATCATGGAGCGCCATGATCGCCCAGGTCCTGAAGGGACACGATATATAGAAGAACAAGTCTCATCGATCTTAGCTTAGATTGATGTTGTACGATTGTCCCGCCTTTTCTACCTTGGATTTGATAATTTCTGGTGGACATTGTGTAGAGCAGTGCTACGTGTATCATTTGCCGGTACGTGAAACGTTTCCCAGAATCAAAGAAACAGTAGTCACTTTTCACGCTATGGAAGACTGCCGGGATATCTAACTCTGTTTCTTTTTTTAACATTGTCATTTTGGCTTTCTATTTATTATGCTTACAGTTTTCAATTATTCACTACTCATGTTAAAAGTAAATCGCTATACAACTAACAATTGCAATATAAGGAACAGCAAAACAGTGAAGTAATATACGTATGACAATACATCTTGATGATGTGGCGCGTGACTGTGTGGGAATAACACTTAGAACAACTAAGAGGCTATTTTCATGGACATATATTTCTACAAAATCAATATAAAAAATGCAACTTTTATTATATTCATTATATTTTATGGTTTAAATTAATAATACGAAAAATGTTCAAATAATTTATATTATACAGAGAAATACAAACATTTAGACAGGGGCGGTAGCGTGTTCTTTGTTATTAACTATTATAATTGATACAATAATAGTTAATAAAAAAAAACACGTTAACGCCCCTTTCTAAATGATTGGATTTCTCTGTATCCGTGGAAACAAAAATTATGAATGTATATGGTATTAAAACTCAGTAAATTTCAAAATAAGTTATTCCAAAATTCACTTGAAGATTAAACAGAACTAATGCTTTTGATTTAATTATGTAATTGAATTTGAAGTTTTTAGTTTCTGTTTTTGAAACATGGTAATTCCTGTGTAGCGATGAAACCTTATTTTTAAGTCAGTTTATTTATTTTATATATATAGATATAGGAAATCCATCAAGGAAGACACCTTCCTTGATGGATTGCATCTTAATATCAAGAAACTGAATAGACAACTGAAAAGGATCATTATAATAGTAGTCACATTATGTCTATATTATGCAATGGAACGCACATACACACGCATATATATATATATATATATATATATATATATATATATATATATATATATATATATATATATATATATATACACACTAATATACACACTTACACACATCATACTCACTCACTCCCTAAGAACCAAATAACACACACACTTAACAGATACACACCCCCTTTCCAGGAACCAATAAAACTCTCAAAATGACTAAAGGAATTCAGAGCAGCATGAATCAATCCAACTCTTATCTTAAATAACAACTTAAAAGAAACTGTTTGACCAACACAAGGGTTGAACAAAATTCATGTTAAAAAAAAATGGAAACTATAGACAAAAGTTTATTTTCTCCATCATGACATTAATTTCTGTATTTTACTGCTACTAGCAAGCAGAATTTTTTTTCTTCTGATGATGGTGATGTTGGCCGAAACTTATCGAGGAATCTAACTGAAATAATTAAAACGAAAGAATATTAATATACAACCCAGTGTGTCTGAAGATATTCATTTTTTACTTTTTCAATATTTTATTGTTGATATATATATATATATATATATATATATATATATATATATATATATATATATATATATATATATATATATAAATACGTATATATTCAGTTGCATGAATATTAGTTTATAACCCTGGGTTTAACGCTTTTGCGATCATCAGACAAACTGTTTTTTTATGCTTATTTATGTATGGTGGAGGGGTGAATTTTCTTCTGTTTGAGATGACACTCTCACATACATAGACACATACATACAAGTGTATATATTTTAGTTCGTACAAACACACCCATATAAATAATCTAAGGTTAGGCGCAGATACACATCTATGCGTTCCAGCATACGCAATTGTTATTTCGGAGTCAAGACTAGCGTTACATATATAGCAATGTTATATATATATATATATATATATATACACGCTAATATATATATATATATATATATATATATATATATATATATATATATATATATATATATATATATATATATTAGGTCATCCCATAAGTTCTGCCCGAATTTTAACTGTTTGTTAAAATGAACAAAATTTAAAGAGTATTTTATAATGTCTAATGGAGCTGAACATTATTTTTATGCTTAGATGCATTTAAACTGATCAAATTTTATTTCAGAGAACAATAAAATTAAATTTTGTTTGATTAAAACCCTGCTAACATGGAAGTACCCAAGAATCATTTGAAACACATGATGCTTTATGAGTTCAAGAAAGTAAACTCAGAAGCTGAATCGGCTAGAAATATTCACTCAGTTTATGGAGAGGAAGGTGTGAATGAAAGAACTTGCAGAAGATGGTTTGCAAAATTCCGAGGTGGAGATTTCACCCTTGAAGATGAAGATCGAACCGGACGTCCAGTTGAGTTTGATGAAAAGCTTCTTGATGCAGCCCTTGAAGAAAATCCTGCTTTATCAGTTGAGGAATTGGCAGTGGTTCTCAGTTCAAACCATACAACTGTTCATCGTCATCTTCAACAACTTGGAAAGTTCCTAAACTTGGAAAATGGGTGCCTCATGAATTGTCTGGAAACAACCACAAATCCCGAGTTGACATCTGTTCTTCTCTCCATTCTCGCCAACTTGTTTCACCTTTTTTGGATAGAAAAATCGAAAGTATTATTTTTTTTAAAATGTGCCTCTTGACTGGAATATAAGTTATATTACCTTTATCTGAAAAAATAACCTTTAAGCTAAGCGTGCTTTAACGCTTAGGCATGAGTAACTGAAGCCAATTCGAGGCTTGAGGGGTCATCTTTTTTAAAGAAATATCCAACTCCCGTCAGAACATGTTGAAGGCAATAACTGCTAGCATTATTTTCGTACCGTGGACGTCAACAAAATAATTTTAACGTCATTAGTGTATTGTGAATTGCGGAAACAATAAAGAAACTAATACTTAATATCAGGAAGAGACACTTGAGGTTTCTGAAGCGCATAATAAGGAAGCAGGGCCTGAAAAATCTGATACTCACGCAACAAATACAGGAAAAGAGGGAGAGAAGAACATAACTCCTGTGTGGCAGTGATTGCTGGACAATCTCCTCGAAGATGAAGAGGAGACTTGAAGCAACAGAAATGTGTTTCCATGGAAGGTTTCTGAGAATATTATGTCCTAAACATGCATGCAAGGACGCATTTTAGAGAAAACGGAAACAATAAGGACACTTATACTTAACATCAGGAAGAGATAGTTGATGTATCTAGGGCAGATAATGAGGAAAGAAGGATTGAAAAATCTGATACTCACAGGACATATTGCAAACAAGAGAGGCAGAGGAAAACAGCGTATAACCGATCTACTGAGCTTGAGTAAATGGATGACGAAACAGGGCTTAGGATAGATAACAGAAAGATAAAGGAACAGGAAGTTGTGGAGAACCATAATCGTCTAGGATCTGAGAGTGCACGACACACAAAGAAGTGATTTTCTTAAAACTGGCATTATTTGCTATTACTATATAGCCACAAGAAATAATGTCGAAATAAAATAGGCTTTTTTAAAAATCGTTTCACCCGCCAAGCAAGTCGATGAAATCACAAAGACACAAATAATTACTAAGAGAGAAGGAACACGATTTAAGATGAAAGAAGATGACGACTGATGTTGCCTTTAAATCTTTCAAAATCGTAGTTCCTCAGAAAACAAGAAGTAGGAAGAGAGTTCCATATGCGACATGTCCAAGAGAAAAAACTGCCCACCCTGGGTATGACGATAAACTATATCCTTGTCCTGGGTAAGTCGATAAACTACGTCCAACAGCAAGGCCTCTGATCAAGAGGCTTCGAGGAGCGTGGAACCACCTCTTCATTGCTGGTATACCCAGGTCCACCCTGACCCGGGGTGGTAGCACCTGTTAGGGTCCCAACTATGGACAAATATTTAACCCCCAAACTGGGATCAAAACACTATAAAATAGATTTTACTACCAACAATACATTTTTGTAAAAAATTATTACCAACAATAAGTTTTTAAAGAACAAATTATTATAAGTAATACAATATTACCAGCATTATATTTTTGAAGAAAAAAATATTACCAGCAATATATTTTTTGAAAATAAAATATTACCAGCAATATATTTTTTGGAAAAAATATTACCAGCAATATATTTTTGAAGAAAAATATATTACCTGCAATATATATTTTGAAAAATAAAAATATTACCAGCAATATATTTTTTGAAAATAAAATATTACCAGCAATATATTTTTGGGAAAAAAATATTACCAGCAATACATTTTTGAAAAAAATATTACCAGCAATACATTTTTGAAAAAATATTACCAGCAATAAAAATGTTGTCGGCATTAAATAACCCACTGAAGTTGATATGCCGTAAAACAAACGAAACGAAACGAAACCAACCCGAAAAAAACTTAGCATAAAACAATTAACATCCAATTTGGTATTGCACTTGAATTCCTTAAGTCGAGATCTCAATTCGTAAAGTCGGCGAAAGCTTAATAGGAGAACTACCATGGAAATAATTACAGAAAACGCAACCTACATTAGGACGGTGGCAAAGTGACTTTAACCGATAAAATATACTCTATATGTCCTTGTCATTAGGCGCCTGTGAGAGAAAGAATGGATGAACAAGAAATGTCCTCCTTGTCACGATTTCAAAGACCAACTGTGTAGATTGTATAGAAACAATAAAAACAGTAATTCCTTCAGATTTCCGTCATTTTGGATGTCGTTAGTCTTCATATGTCACAATTATGTTTTTTTCTCCAGTTTTCTTTTTGAGTTCTCTGATCCCACATTTATCTCATTTCAAATGTTCTGCCTCTCATAATCAATTCTCTCATTTCTCTTCCATGTTTAGTGGCCGAGTTTTTACTTACCCTCTCCTCCCCTAACATCATCCATTTTCTTAATCCATTTTAAACTTGTAAATTTACAACACAAAGTAACTTTATATTCTGTTTTAATTTCTTTTGCACTGGCGATCTTTGCCATTTGTATAAGTATGCATGTTTCTGCTTGTGTGGGGGTGCAGTTTTACTGGCGATAACACCGAGGAAACTAGGATCAGGCACCAGTTTTGTTCACTTCACACAAGATCGGCAGGGAAGTGCTTTTCTCCCTTGCCTGTGGGATAGATAGAAAAGGAACATACTCTTGCTCCCGTCGTCGAAAGGCAAGAGATCGTGTTTTTCAAAAATCACACCGCCTGGTAATCTAAACCAGGGGTGGTAATCATATATAACCAGAGATCCATCATCATCATCATCATCATCATCATCATCTTTCGATTTCTGCTATGCTCACACTACCTAGCAAGTCTGCGGGAAGTCCAAAGGCAGGTAGTGGTGTGTTGTTATGGCTGCATTTCATGATTCTTTTTCTAACTCCCATAACATCACTAGCGTTACATGAGTTCTTCTCAGTGTGTGGGGGATGTACGTATCAAGGCAATTTTTGTTGTATTTCTGTTAAGCTGGGATTTCCTGTAATTTTTAATTTCTTGTTGTGTTCCTTTTTTATCATTCCAAGCGCACCTACTATGACTGTTACTATTCTTTTATTTCAATTCCCACATTTTTTTTTCATTTCGATTTCCATGTCTTTATACTTCGATAGCTTTTCAAATTTCTTGGTTGCTATATTACACTCCGCTGGCCAAGCATGTCAATTAGTAAGCAAGTTATTCCTATGCGGTTTTTGACAATTATGTCCGACCTATTTGTTTCAATCTTCTGCCTGTAAAGATGGTGTAATCCCATAGAATAGCGATGTTTTCTATTTCTGTAACTGGTGCTTGGTGATGTTCATACCAGTGTTAACAACATTTCTAAAGTGTTTGCACAGTGTCCAGTGTAAATATTACCCCACTTTATCGTGACGATTTTTATATTCATTTGGCGCAAGTCCAGAACATCTCGAGATTAGAGTGTCCATGATTTCCTGATATTTGTCACAGAACATGCATTCTGGATCCACCCTTATTTACACTGAGGTACCTATAAGCTTCTTCTTGCTCTAAATCCTTGATTGTTACCCCAGGGTCTAAGCTAATAGACGAGGTTTGTTGTAGTGATCCTCGTAATATTGTGGCTTTAGCACATTTATCCAAAGCGAATCCCATTCCAATATCATCACTGAAACATTTTACTGTTTTCATGAGACCTTCCAGCTCATTTTCATTTCTAGCATACAACTTATCCATGTAAATAGATGTTGTTTGTTTTTCATTTGAGATATAGCTATATTCCGTCCTGTTAAGTTTACTGATTAAGGTTATTAAGGATATACAAAATAGTAAGGCACACAAAGAGTCATTTGGAAATATCCCTCTATTGAGGTTTATTTCACCAGACTTATAGATTCCATTTATATCATAGAGATGAAGTGTTGTTTTCCATACAGACATTCTTTGTTTGATGAAAATGATGATATTTTTTTCATAGAAAGACTACGATATTACTTGTAGATAACGCTATTTTCGACTAATTCAGTGAATAAATAACTGAATATACAGATGGACGAACAAATGAACGAACGAATAAGTTTGTAATATATATATATATATATATATATATATATATATATATATATATATATGACAAACTGTCATATTTTTCTAAATACTGTTTGTTGATATATAAATTATACAAAATTATATATCGTTATATACCATATATATATATATATATATATATATATATATATATATATATATATATATATATATATATATATATATATATATATATATATATATATAAAAGTGAACATAGAAGTCAACACTTAGAGGCGACAGTCTGTTTCATGCTAGACGTCAGGCCACGGGTGATGTTTTTTTCTCGGCTATTTATATATACGGGTCAGTGGTGCATTGTGGGTAGTCTATTTTGACAGTTATTTTTACCGGAAATCGTTTATTTATTTGGGTTAAATTATTTTGCTTGTTTTTTTTTATTTTTCATTTTTATTTTTATTTCTTATATATTTATTTTTTTTATTTTAATCGGTGTTTTTATTAACGTAGTAGTGTTTACACTCGCTCTATCTCTGATATTGTGCACTTTATCCCATAAATATAGCACACCTTAAGACTATATTTCTTCATATATATATATATATATATATATATATATATATATATATATATATATATATATGATTTTATGAAAACAAAATAAATTAGCAAAAATTTTGTTTTATTTTTAAACATACTTTTTTTAAGCGTTTCACCCCAAGCAAGGCGGGAAGCCACTAGCACGCAAGAGGTTACAGAGAGTTGGAGCGAGAGAAAAGAGGAGTGGTAGAGGAAAGGATGAAGAGAAGGATAGGGGATAGATCAGGGCATCTGGAGTTGTCGATTGACATTTGAATAGTTGGAGATTATAGGAAACAAGAATTGGGGAGGGAGTTCCACATGCGAAAAGTGCGAGACATGGAGCAATTGGAGTAGAAGAGACGGCTACATTTAACAGTTTCGACAGTGAAACGGTGTGAGCGAGATGCCAGCCTAGTAGAACGCTTAAATTCATGAAGTCTGGAAACCAGCGAATGCAGCTCATCCGAGCAGTTACCGTGAAAGTATTTGTAAAAAAGACAGAGAGATGCAACGGCAGACGAGATAATATCACTGCTTTCTTTAAATTAATCAATAAGTAAAATATTATTTATTTTTCAAATTGGCAGGTATGTTTCACTTAATCTTATAATCATAAAAAATTGTAAACATTATTATTATTATTAGTATTATTATTATTATTATTATTATTATTATTATTATTATTATTTAATTTCACACGAGTGATACGTTATGGTTCGTATAAATTCTAAACTTTATTAACCGAATGTTAACTTTTATTTTTTCATTAAATTTTTTGACAATTAATTCCGTTAAAAGAACAAGTGATGGTAGCAACAACAATAATATTTTTAATTAATTAACAACTAATCTGATTAACAGGAGCAGTAGTAATTACAGTAAAAATCATTTTTTCATAATTATAAACATATAACGTATTATTAAAACTCTAGTATAATAATGTTTGGTTTCATGGAATAGCTTCTTTTTCCGACATCTCTCTTTTTGAATTCCAGTCGCATCTCTGTCTCTTGGTAACCCATCTAGGAGAAGGAAAACTCCGGACAACAACCCGCAACTCAAGGTGTTAATCGTGCCGAGGAGGAAATGGGTGCTGCATTATGAGATCGCCAATGATCCCCTACAGGCTTCGGAACCCTGTCTGTAAAAGACCGTTACCCAATGTACCAGAGAATTTTGAACCCGTGTGTCACCCGTGGTAACAATAGGAGAAGTAAAAGTCAAACCGAAAATTCCACTATGACTCTTCCAGTGGATAAACAAGGAGCCCGCCCCTCAAGAGCGAACCTATCTGAGGTCGAAAAATCTGCCATCGGAGCAAACTCCTTCACAAATAATGAATCTTCAGACGTACACAACTGGGATAATACCAATGATGACACTGCGAATTCTCCAACTAGATCCACAACCATTCATTTAAAGAAAGAAAAGATAAAATGGTCTCGCTGGGCGTAAAAACTCGTTATGACTGTATTCTATAAAACGTTACACAAATCTCAGAAAAAACAACACTTGCCAAACATATGACATTTGATGAGAAAAGGTTGGACACGCAGTTAGAAAATACATTGACGAAAATAAACTTGCCAATGTAAGAAGGTAGATCATGAGAAATAACCGAATGATAGATGCTGAAATTAAAGAAATAAAAAGAACTGCAAGCAGAATAGGCGAATCTACAGAATATGAAAGGGAACCAGAAATGAACATAAAATGTACGAACATCACACAGACCACAGGCCATAAAGAAGAAACTGAGATACACACCAATCACTGTGAAGATAATGCTGAAAGTTTAGAGCAGCTGGAAAGGCGTGATCTTAGTCGCTCACAAACCTGTAATAAAACGAGTCCAAAACACAATGAACCGAATTATTTTACAGAAAAAAAAGAATAGTATACAAGAATCCAAGGAAGAAATCAGGAGACAATCAGGAGTGAGACAAAATAATTGAAACACTTGTTAAATTCAAAGCAAATTTATTTAATATGGAGTTGGTCCTCCTTTAGCCTCACATACAGCTTTAATACGTCTAGGAATGGAATCATACAGCTTCATGACTTCATCCAGAGGAATTTTCAGCCATTCTTCCATTAACACCTGCTCCAGATCTTTAAGACACGGCGGTGGAGTATAGCAGCTCCTAACTGCACCACAAATGTTTAATAATATTGATATCTGGAGATTGGGGAGGCCACTGCATATGTTCTAGCTCACTTTCATGCTCTTCATACCAATTCTTAACCACTCAAGTGGTATGTATTGGAGCATTATCGTCTTGGAAGATGCAGTCACCATCAGGGGATAAAGTCTGGGCCATTGGATGAACATGATCACCCAAAATGTTCAGGTAATCTTTGCTGTTGATTCTACCACGCAGTGCAACTATTGGACCGAGACATTTCCATCATATAGCGGCCCAAACTCTCACTGATCCACCACCATGCTTCACTGTTGAAAGAAGGCAGTCAGGGTTGTAAGCTCCTTTGGGCTGCCTCCACACATAAACTTCTCCTGAAGTTGGGAAAAGAGAAAAACTGGACTCTGAGAATATGACTTGCTTCCATTGGTCTGCAGACCAGGCATTGTGATCTCTGCACCACTTCAACCACTTCTGAATGTTGCGAGTGGAGAGAAGAGGTTTCCTTACGGCGGCTCATCCATGATATCCAGCCTCATGGAGATCACGACGAACAGTTTTAGCAGAAACTGGACTATTCAGATAATTATTCAACTTAGAAATGACTTTGGCCGCAGTAGACCGATGATTTTTCGCCACATTGCGTTTCAATGCACGTCAGTTCCTGTCAGTAAGTTTGCAAGTCCGGCCCGAATTGCTATGCTTGCTAGAAGTTTTACTCTGTTTCCTGAATTGCGTCATAGTTCTTGATATGGTAGCTCTTGAAAAACCAAACAGTTTAGCAACCTTAGTGATCGAGTCTCATGCCATGCCAGCTCCAACAATTTGCCCATTTTCGAACTCAGAGAGGTTACGCATTTAGCTTAAATTTTACTAAATTCTAAAAATAAATAAGCTAAAGACAGTAAATTAGATAAATAAACGATACATTACAATAGATATAACCTGCAATTACGAACCTTTAGTTAAAGTTCTTAATATAATAGGTCTTCGAAATATAGGTGTGGAATTTGCACCTGTTCCAATTATTTTGTCCAACCCCTGTATATGTCAGACACAAAATATTGAAATGGAGGAACGAGAACAACTTCCAAAATAGTAACCAACAAAGCATATCGTCAGAACTATTAAACTCCACAATGCAGCACTCAAATTAATTCTGGATGAAGAAGACCCCACATGTAAGTCACAACGAAGCAATATATGCATCAGCAATGGCAGAAACTAAAAATTAAACATCAAAATAAAAAATGGCATTTTCACAGACATGAAGATCTATCTTGGAAAAGGAAAATAGAGAAATAAATTGAACAAACTTAGAAGTGAATTATCACTTCTCGATGAACTGTCAAGAGAAACAAAGGAACAAGCAGAAAAGTCAAAAGAAAATACAAAATTAGAAATGAAAATGAAATGAAATCATAACAGCTAACGAAAAAAATAAAGCAAACAATACAACTGAAGTCTCAAAGAATCAGACGCTATCAGAAAAGATCAAGATTCTACAGATAGAACAAAATCTTTTACAGAGAAATAGGCAAAGCAAAAAACTGAAGTGACAAATAAACGATGGAAGAGGTTGCACAGTTCATGGAAAAATATGGGTTTGCTCTAAAGAACATAACAAAGAAGCAGATTAGATCACGAAAGGCGTAGAACGGGTGAAAGATAAAGCTGAACAAACGTGGGCGGGAATCACAGAAGAAGCTGCTGAATGTGCACTGAAAAAATCACCCAACTCGAAATCTACAGGAATAGTTAAAATCGCTAACATTTGGCTCTGTTATCTAAATGTAGCACACAAAGAAAAGTAGCCAAATAACTTTAAGAAATGATTAATGATCCCTATTAAAAGGAATTATATTTCTTATACCCAAGAATGGTGACACAAATAAAAAGAAACTACAGACCAATTACATGTCTTCCCACTACTTGCAAACACGATAGGGTAATGGGTTATTCTTCCCCATGAATTTGGGTGTGACCTATGTACGAGAAAGGGCCACCACGGTCTAGGGTTGAAGCTGTCAGTGGTCAGGAATAATGACTCTCTTTAGCGACAGTATGTATCTTTACTGAAATTTAAAGATCTTTTCTTTATTATAGTGTGTAACGATAATTACCAGTTCGTGGCGGCGTTGACTAATTTGTTGAACTTGAAAAAGGATATTTTGTTGTGTTTTAGGGATATATATATATATATATATATATATATATATATATATGTATGTGTGTGTGTGTGTGTGTGTGTGTGTGTGTGTGTGTGTGTGTGTGTGTGTGTGTGTGATGGATATATTATTGTTATTATATAAGCTTTCTCTTTAATAAGAGGTAGTGTAATGATCGTATTGTGTTGTGTGGGATCTGAGACGTGGAACGATATTTAACGGAGGGGAAGCACGACACGTCTTGTCACAACACCATTCTGTAGAGAGACAAAGAGACACAGAGAGAGAGATAAATGAAGGAAGAGAGAGAGGGACAAAAAGTGTGTGTGTGTACTTGTTTTCTCTCTTTCATTTATACTGTTTTATACAGCGCGACAGAGCTGCTGTTAGAAATTCACTGACAGGAAAAGTCTGGAGGGTCATCCCACAATTGTCTTAGCTCAATCCTAGAATCCTCTTCATATTTTCCTTTTAACGAAAAATCCTCTAAAGTTTTTTTTTTTTTTTTTTTTTTTGGTGAGTGGTCCTTCCGCTTCTAATAAACATGATTTCATTCCAGAGTAAATAATCACACACATTGCCTCACAAGCATTCATTACACACACGCCATTCTTCTTGCGTATATCTCTGACTTTTATGTTATAAATGCTGGTGATGTCACACTTATTCGTATTCTGATTGGACAGTCACCTTTTTGCGTTGTAGACATTTATTTATTATATTTGGAGTTCATTATAACACTAACTTCCCAGATTGTTGTTTATAAAAACAAGTCTCTTTCAGCAGACGTTACTTTTGCTTTCTCAGATTTGCCCACTTTTCCTACCTAACATTCATTATATCATTTCTTCTTGTAATGTAAATTTTATCTCTTTCTTCTTTTCCTTTTTCCGTTACCTTTTTCTTCTTGTGTTCTCGTTTTCTTTTTCTTCTATTCTCGTTCCTTTTCATCTTTTACCCAAATTCTTCTTTTTTATCTTTCTTCTTCTTCATCTTCTTCTTCTTCTTCTTCTTCTTCTTCTTCTTATTATTATTATTATTATTATTATTATTATTATTATTATTACATTCTCGTTCAAATTTTTCTCCTTCTTGCGTTCGCTTTTTTCTTCTTCATCTTCTTGTTTTTTTTTCCATCTCCTACCTTCTTCACGTCGTATTCTCAGTCTTTGTTGGTCTAATTGCTCTACTACAAATCTGACTATTTCTACTAATACCTATGACTGCATTTTGTGCGGGCATACAATAAACTCGAAAGCTACACCACATGTGTCTTATATATGACACAACCGATAGCACTTTAATGACGTCAGCGTTTCAGATCGAGGCTTACAAAAGAGAATGCAATCATTTCTATATTTTAGACATAACAACTGGTTTATAAAAATAAATTAGTTTCTGTTGATCCTATTTTCAATCCACTGGTTTACTGCATATCTTAACAAATTCCTTTGCAACAACTATTTTTCATATCATTTATTTGACTAAAATCAA
Organism: Acanthosepion esculentum; assembly: GCA_964036315.1. Taxonomy (NCBI): domain Eukaryota; kingdom Metazoa; phylum Mollusca; class Cephalopoda; order Sepiida; family Sepiidae; genus Acanthosepion; species Acanthosepion esculentum. Next base: position 6,780,216 of record OZ038482.1, read on the forward strand.
ACCATTTAAAAGAAATATCCTATGATATTGAACCGGTAAAAAAAAAGTTCTGAAAGGGGTCGTTAAGTCGTTAGTATTCTGGCCAAGTGTCACGACTTCGAATCACGATACGATCGATTAATCAGGGAGGTGACTTTTTGATAATATGGGCCTGAAATGAAGCCATCAGGCGACACCGTTTGGAATTACCTGAAAGCAACACGACGTGTCTTCTCAAGATTTATTAGGGAAAATGTTCAGGAGTCGTATATGGATATGCGAGCACAAACTAACACGTCGTCGTAACAGTGCGTCTGAATGTACTGGCCTTGTTTAAAATGGCGATCACGCCAGGTTATGCGTTCTCTCTTCTAAGATCTAAGAATAAATTTATTCTAAAGGCACGTCTTCTTTCACTTCATTCTAAAGGCACTTTATCTAATTTTGGTGTAGATTTTTCTTTTATTTAATCTTCCTCTTATTGGTTAATTATATCATATTGTAGATGATAAATATTAAATATTTTTCAATATAGATAGGAATTATTTAATATAGATTTCACTTTAAATATGTTGATTTAAATGTAGATGTTAAATTAGATTCTTCATTCTTAGATAATTATAATCATTTCAGTATATTCATTTCAATTTTTATATTTTTCTTATTATTTTATCTGATATATTGTTTATTTTAACATACCTTTAATTCTGAATTCACTCTCTTTCATATAAATGGGTTTATCTCTTTATTTAATATAATATTATTTTTGTTAACAGATTTATGAATGGTTCCTGAACTGCCTTCTGTCTGTTAATTGGTATAAAATGAATAAGTCATTTCTTATCGCCCCTTATTTTCTCTTGCGTTCTCCTCTAACCACCCCTCATATCCTAACTTACACTACTTCCTTGTTTTTATTTGCTCTCTTTTTCTTTTTCCATTTTTCTTCGCATCTTTCCTTCTTCTGTTTGGCCTGATTTATTTCAATATTTTATCATCTAATGACTGGTTTGAAAAATCCTTGTAAATTTTATTTCAATTCACATGGTGAAAATGATCATTAACCTAATGTAATCTTAATTCCTATTGTATAATACATTGTATATATATATATATATATATATATATATATATATATATATATATATATATATAACATAAATCATTCATACGAAAAACAAATAATGAAGCTAATTATATGGCAATTATAGTCTTAAGGTGTGCTATATTTATGGGATAAAGTGCTCAATATCAGAGATAGAGCGTGTGTAAATATAAAAGTGAACATTGAAGACAACACTTAGAGGCGACAGGCTGTTTCATGCTAGACGAAATCGTCAGGCAACGAGTGTTGTTTTTTTTCTCGGCTATTTATATATACGGCTCTACCCACATTGCAACACTGCTGACCCGTATATATAAATAGCTGAGGAAAAAAACAATACACGTGGTCTGACGATTGCGTCTAGCATGAAACAGCCTGTCGCCTCTAAATTCTGACTTCAATATTTACAAAAAAATAACATTTCGTTTATATGTACCAATGTACAGTGCTGTTAGCGTTTTTTCAAAGTGAGTGGTTGTTTTGGTGTTGATTTTGTGTCAAGGTAATATATGCCGAAATTTAAATATTTTGAACATACCATCAACTACAAATAAAATGTCTTGTTGGTCATTTTTCTATAAAAATATATAGTTGGTAATACTACTAATATATATTATTGTTATTCCGACTGCAATTATGTATTTTTGGTATTTTTTTCATATAAATAAGTATTGTTGGTAATCTTACGATAAATAGGTATTTTTGGTAATTCTACTATAAATTTGTATTCCTGATAATTTTACCATAAAATGCATATTTATACTTTCATAGTTTTTAGTTTTTGTTTGGGGTGTTCATTATTTTCTCATAGCTGGGACACTAGCATGTGCTGTCACCTCGAGTCAGGATGAACCTGGGAACAACAATAATAAGAGACGGTTCTCCGCTCCTCAAAACCTCAAATCTCAAGATCTTCCTGCTGGATGAATTTTATCCTCATAACCAGAACTATTAATGAGCATTCCGGAAATTTACTGTGCCGTTTTTTTTGTATTTTTTTGTTTTTTTGTTGTTTTTTTTTTTTTTGTAAAACAATCTGACGGGAACTACCACTCCGCAATATATTTACACATATTCTTCTTCTTCTTCTTCTTCTTCTTATTATTATTATTATTATTATTATTATTATTATTATTATTATTATTTTTATTTCCTTTGATATCTGGCGTTTACACATTTCTTTCCAGGTCCCGCCCAGGGACCTAAGGTTAGAAATGGCATCATGACACTTTCCACTGCAAAAAAAAAATAATAATAATTACATAGATAAAGCCCTTCGTAAAGTGTGGGCTGTACTTGTCAGAACAATTTTTTGTATCTCTTTGAGGCATGGACTTCCAGGGATCCCTTCAATCAGCCTACTGAAATCTTTTCCAACCAGTCCAAGGGCTCCAACTACAACAGGAATTGTTGATGTTCCCATGTGCCACATTTTTGAGATTTCTATTTCAAGGTCCTTGTATTTTGACAGTTTTTCGAATATCTTCAAAGACACATTGCAGTCTGCAGGGACTGCCATATCAATAAGGAGGCACTTATTTTGTTTGTGGTCTTTAATAACAATGTCTGGGCGGTTGGCTTTGATTGTTCTGTCAGTGTGTATTGTGTAGTCCCATAGAATTGTAACAGGTCCTATCTCCGTAACCGGGTCAGGGTGGTGTTCGTACCAATTTCTTCCAGTTTCCTTCCCATAGGAGTTGCAAATTTTCCAGTGCAGATATTGGCCCACTCTGTCATGCCGGGTTTTATATTCAGTGGGTGCCAATATCGTGCAACCTGATATAAGATGATCAATGGTTTCTGGATTATTATTATTATTGTTTTTGTTGTTGTTGTTGTTTTATGTCTTCCTTTTCTTTCTTTTCTTTTTCTTCTCTGAACGCAAGAAATACTGAAAAAAAATAAAATATCTTTTAGTACACGTAAAATTTGAAGAATATATTGTCATTTCTGCACCCAATTGGAAAGTACCTCTCGGCTGCATCTTTTAAGATAAGAATTTTTTCAAGAATTGATAGCAATTCTTTTAAATTCTTTCCAAACTTCGAGTCAGGGGTGAAAATCATTTTATAATTGTTTTTTTTTTGTGATTGTTCAGATGAGATCAGAATCTCTTTTACATAAAAAGAAAACTCAATTTGATGTGCTGCTATAAAAAAGAATTAAAAGTGTTACAAAGCCTATCTTATTCGAAACAAATACATAAAAATGATTTTTATCTGTGTCCATTCTTTCTACTCCACTCACTGAAGTCTTCAATTTAATAATGAATCATGCATTTTTTTCTGCGAGTTATTCGGTTGCTATATTTCAAATCAACAACAGGCATGTTATGGGTCTATAATTACTTGTAATTTTTGCAATTGCTTCTTTTATGAAATATTGTTTCTTTGATCATATATTCGGGGAATTTGTTTCCACCAGACATTTATTGTATAGTTGTATTATTGTAAATGTTGAACTAAAATATAAATATCACGATGTGCAAATACTTTTAATTTAACTTTTTCTTTCAGAGTTCCTTTCGTTGATATATATATATATATATATATATATATATATATATATATATATATATATATATATATATGGTGTCCCAAAATAATGTATACACTCTTTAAATAATAATAGTTCATAATATATTACCGTGATGTGAGAACTTATATGGATGAAAATATGCAGAATAGATGGATTGGAAAAAGAGGGAGAGTTGAATACCCACCTAGATCACCATATTTGACAACCTTGGATTTCTTTTTGTGGGGGTTTCTAAAAGACAAAGTTTACAGCAGGCAACCTGAAAAATTTCTGAAATGGGAGTAGCAACTGAAGAAGAATGTGCTCAAATATCAGAGGAAATGATACTGGACGTTTGTAGGTCTTCAAGATATGAAAAGTGTATTGAACAGAACGGCAACCAGTTTGAGCACTTGATGTGAACTCATCATTATATGAACATTCTGCCATTGCCCCAAGTAGCTTTTATCTTATTAAAGTTAATTTTCTATGTTTTTGTATATTTTACTCTCAATTTCTTTAAATGTGTTTTTTTCTCTTGTATTAATCTTATTTCCAAGTCAAAATATATAATTGATAACCGAGTTCGTGCTAATACCCTTGGGAAAGGTATGAATCCTCTTCTCTCCCCAGCTATGGATAAATAGCAGGAGACCGACCGGGTTCTATTGCCTTGGATGGTAACTGGTCTAGGAGAAGGACAACTCTGAATTCAAAACCTGAAGAGGGTCGTTTGGGGATCCTGTGGCACGTATTGCACCAGGTCTCTGTATTCGGCCCTTCACAAAGTGGGGATGGTTCTGCACAAAACCTTCACCACTATAATCAAATCTCATGTGCTGGTGTCGTGCTGTCGGTTTCCTAGGAACTGATATGCTTGACCCTCATAATAATGAAATCGGAGTCCTTAGGATAATTAGTAGAGATAATTCCAATGAGGATATAAAGGTCCAGATCGGGCCAAAGATGGAATACCGTTGTCATATTTGGGCGGAAGCTGCCCAGATCTCACTCTTCAGCCTTGGAAAGAGTTCAAAAGCGTCCCTGAGCACTTCCACACTTAAACCTCTTTGTCACAGGCAATGTGGCAAGACTCGCTGCTCTACCGCTATTTCCATCGAAAGTGATCGGACGAACTACATTCCCTGGTCCCTTTGCAAGAACACGCCATGTCACTTACATAGCAGCAAACCACCCACAATCCCTCCGTATTCCGTCGGTGAGAAGTAAGTTACACTCAAGGATCTTCTTCCAACGAACCACTGGCCTGTGGAACCGACTCCCAACAGGATATTCCCCCTACTACTATAATCTGAACCTGTTCCAGGCCAGGGTGAACAGTTATCTTTAACTTCTATACACAAAATGGCCTCCTAACGTAACCCACTGCTTGGAGTGGCCCCTGAGCCTTGTAAAGGTTGAACCTTACTGTAAAAAAGGAAAACACACACACACACACACACACAAACACAAACACACACACACACACACATATATATATATATATATATATATATATATATATATATATATATATATATATATGGAGATAGAGAGAGTGGGGGATTAATAGAAATATAAAGTTTGTCGCTTAGCTGGTTGGTTTTATCTTCAGCATCACGACTCTAGACTTTGCATACAGAAAATACAGTAATCACTCCGTCCACTGCTCAGGGGATATCAACAATTGACTCGTGTGTCTTTGTGTGCGTGTGTTTGTGCACACAGAGATACATATATATATATATATATATATATATATATATATATATATATATTAATGATATTTTTATTTTAAAATATTTTACATTGCGACACGGAAATTTCTATGTTTCGAGACTTGTTTTTATCTCATCATCAGGCAATGTTGGGTAACTTTGGTAAAAATGATTTACATTTGAAAATAGAAAACAGTACGTTTGCTTCTTAATGAGTTAATATGGAGCGGGGAAACCAGATTTTTAGATCTTATGGGTGTGTCTCTTTTACCCAATCAGAAGGAAAGTGAACGCTAAATTTGAAAAGTTAAAAATATAGGTTAGATGTTGGGCGATATGTGGTATTCATACATGTCTCGGGAAACTGTCAGATTAACGGCTTGACATCCGGCAAAAATTATACATTTAAGTTACGAAGAAATATTTATGAAAATATGTATATCTCTGACAATGGTTTAATTTTCGTTTTTGTTTTTGTTTTTTAATTTTTAACATATATTTTAGAACTATCTTAAAGGGACCTTTGGTATGATTAAAACATTTTTACATATTTTTGAAACAAAATACAATTCATATTTTATTCATTGTCTTTTTAATACAAAGCAATTTAAAATTAAAAATCAAAGATTTAAATTAATATTGCATGTACCATCATATATAATAAAATAATGGATATTTAATTGTAATACATAGACTTTTCTGAAAATACGTTAACTATATTTTATGGTGAATATTTTACAATGTCTGCATATGACTGTAAGCTCATTTCGCTGATTTAATTGAACATCATTTTCAAGAAACTTAATAATGTATAGATTTTCATGTAGACACAAGGAGCATGGGCCATTTAAACACTTACATATTCTCGTTTTTTAAATATTTTCCATTTTACTGTGGTTTTTTTATTGATTTCTTTTAAATACCCAAAATATTTAGATAGGGATGTTCGGTTACGGTAGATATTGTTGTTAGCAATGTTAATGTAAATGTATCGGTGGGAGGTGGTTAATTGAAATTTACATTCATTTTTTTTTATCCAGCCTCATATGTGCTTAAGAGGAAATTTCTAATGTGTAAACAAGGACATAAGACTTCGGATTTCTGCTTTAAAGGTTCTCTGGATCCGGAAATATCATAATTGCTATTTTTTACTGTTGGCAGAGGTTGAAAATATTGTGGTTGTTGTAAGGATTTGCCTTTTATTTTTATTTTTTAATTTTCCACCTTACAATCGGATCCCTGTTGTTTTTTCTTTTAAATTAAATTTTAATTTAAAAAAAAATAAATAAAGCGTTAAGAGGTCATTTGATAAAAATCGCCTGAGATGACCGTAAGGTTGAAACCAAGGTAGTGAATACAAATGATCTCCTGATTTTTAAAGTTAAAAGCTCTACATTTACTTTTATTTTTTTTTTTTCACACGTGTATTGAGCACTTTTTAATACTACTGTTTCCTGGTCTGATTCAACTCTGACCAATAACCTTTTCTGTATTATATATATGAAATAACAATATATATTTTTATATACCGTAAGGTTCAAACCAAGGTTGCAGATTCATCTGACCTCCTGCTTTTAAAGTTAAAAGCTCTACATGTTATTTTTACTCTTTATTTTATATTTTCACGCATGTATTGGGCACTTTTTAATACTACTGTTTTCTGGTCTGATTCAACTCTAACCTTTAACCTTTTATGCATTATATATATATATATATATATATATATATATATATATATATATATATATATATATATATATATGTATGTGTGTGTCTGTGTGTGTGTGTGTGTGTGTTTATAGTAATCAACGCTTCATCATTACAGTCATTTTCTAGTCTCAGGCCATAGATACACAGACTCACAGTGTTGATTCCTGTCTACACTGACTAAATCCAATATGCCCTGACTCAGATACTGAGCACATTAGCCACCAAAATATAACAACTTTTCGACTATATATATAAATATATAAACTATACATATTAAACTATATTATAATATAATATATATAATGATATTAAACTACATATATATATATATATATATATATATATATATATATATATATATATATATATATATTTCTTTAATATAGTGATCTGATCTCTTTCGTCGACTTCAATAAATGAGGAGCTAACAGTTCTTAGAATTAAATCAGTAAACCACCCACACATATGATTTTATTCTTGTAGGCGACTCTTGAGTAGAACCAGCCACAGATTTCGCAAAACTGAGAACTGTTACACTGAGTACCACGATGATTCCAAACAGCAATCTTCAGGTTTTCAATTCAGTGTTGTCTTTCTCTTAGACTGGTTGCTAACCAAGGATTTAGATGACTGCATACAGTTTCCAAGGGAATTTGTGCCAAAAGGAATTAAACAAACTCGAGACCAGAACACGATTCGCTGATCTGACTTTCAGAACATATATATGCGAGTAGGTAACTGTTAGTATACATATATATATATATATATATATATATGTGTGTGTGTGTGTGTGTGTGTGTGTGTGTGTGTGTGTGTGTGTGTGTGTGTGTGTGTGTGTGTGTGTGTGTGTGCCACCGCGCGAATATATAGGAAAATAGGAAAGAACACGTTAGGTAAATAATCCGGGGTTCTTTAGCATTTCTGTTTTAATTTTTTAAAAACAGTGCTCCATACAGAAGTAGAGCTTAAATTATAATTATTTTTTTAAAATTATGATTCCTTCGCTACATAAGAGTTCTCAGGTTTCAAAAACAGGAGCCAAAAACTTCAATATAATTATTAAAATTAAATTGAATTAAAGTATCAAGCTCTGTTTCATCCTCAAGCGAAATTTTTGGAATAGCTCATCATGAAATTTACGCATCTTTATAAGCATATTCATTCGTAAAATTAATTACTATGGAAACGGCTGAAGCAATTATTTAAATAAGGGGCATAAGGGTTAACAATTTGTATCAGAAAGAGGTCAAGTCAAGGTAGGGTTGGGGTGTCTATTTTAAAGCGAATGATGAACTGCATTAGACGCATATCGTCTAGTCTGTTTCAGCGACAGTATTATTGGCATTATTGTTACGCTGTTAAATGTCTAAAGATTATTTTATTTTTATTTTTGAATTGAAGATTTTGTTTTTGAAACATGAGAAGTCTTATGTAGCGTAGGAAGCATATATTTTAAAAATAATTATAATATATATAGATAGATAGATAGATAATATTAGTGGTTAATATACACATATATACATATATATCTAAAATATATAAATCTATATACATACATACACATACATATATATATATAAATTTCCAAGAGGACAGAATCCAGGTAGGACTCAATGTCCAGGACAGAGTAAATATAATTGGATTTCTTTTTGAATTTGTAGGTCTGATGAATTGGATCGTAATTACGATTCTAATGTAATAAATTATAACCATGGAATATTAGTGTTTAAGCCTTTTTATCATATATATATATATATATATATATATATATATATATATATATATATATATAAATATAAAAGTGAACATAGAAGTCAACACTTAGAGGCCTCTAAGTGTTGACTTCTATGTTCACTTTTATATTTATATATATATTTACACACGCTCTATCTCTGATATTGAGCACTTTATCCCATAAATATAGCACACTTTAAGACTATATTTCTTCATATATATATATATATATATATATATATATATATATATATATATATATATTCATCCACAGACAGACTGTTTCGCAGCTCATCAGTGTGGCTAGACATCCGATTGCCACAAGCCGGGATCAAAACTCTAGTGAGTTACTATAAGTCAGAATTTTTACTCCAAAGCCATTGGCGCACGGCAGGGGATAAAGGTGAATTTAGACGTACTTATTTTGAGACAAACACGCCACTGACCGGAGAACTGGATTCGTCTTAACGAAGAGCCTTGCATACAAGGTGTTACCGCCAAACTGTCCAAATCGTGTAACATCATAATTATCTATCCCACTAAATGTTTAATATATAAAATCCATTGAACTAACTCAGTTTCTTTATTCCAGGTTTTCAGATGAGACGTTTAGCCATCTTGACACCATTTGTTGTAAGAATCACTGAAAACCCCTTTGAGTTATTCGTCTAAAAAGAGAGGGGGTTAAATTGTTTTGTTAGACCCACTGTCTTCTCAAATGAGCAATGGTGAGAGGAAAAAGATCCTTCAGACCTTCAGTAATGGCACCAACATTCATATTCTGGCTTCTATCTTCAAAGTCCATTCAAGAACCATCAAGAGAACGGTGAATAAGTTTTGAACAGTAGGGAAGAAAACCTGGATCAGGACGTCACGACAGTAAGAGGAAACAATCATTTCAACCTAGAGTTAAAGAGATCAATTAGAAAAGATCCAACTCAATCCATAAGATGTTTGACAAGTGGGAGAGGAGTTTCAGCTATGACAGTCCAACAAATAGTGAAAAAAGACGTAAAAATGAAATTCTACGCCAAAACTGTGCGGCACATTGTTACTACAGGACAGAAAGTTAGATAGTTAGAGAGGGCGAAGATAATCTTGAATAAGTTGCAAAATGACCCTAGAATAATATATATATATATATATATATATATATATATATATATATATATATATAATTTATTTCAATGTTTCATGAACTACCGATGTTTAGCTATGAATAATTAATGATGAACATGTCATTTTTGTTTTTGTTTTTGATCGATTTCATCCCAATTTTTCTGTGAAGCTTAGAGAGTAATTATACATTCTTATCGGTCAAACTAGAGTCCAATAGTGTTATAAAAACCTCAGAGAATTCCAATAAGATATCTTTAATCATTTCTAAGATACAACATGTTAATACCCTTGGGAAAGTTATGGATCCATCTCTTCTCTCTCCAGCTATGGGTAAACAGTAGGACAGGATGTGTCCAATAGCCTTGGATGCCGAATGGTCTAGTAGAGGACAAATCTGTATTGAAATCCTGCGGAGGGTAGTTTGGAGAACTTGTGGCACCAGTTGTCTGTATTCGGCTCTTCCAAAAAGTGTGGCTGGTTCTGCACGAAGCCTTCACTTCCGCTATAATTATATGTGCCGGTAGTGTGGCTGTTGGTTATAACAACTGAACTACTTGACTATCATACGCCAAAAGGGACGGGAGAGTCCTGTGTTATATATTAAGCGCAACTATCAGTTTTACTAGGGGTGAACATAGTTGACTTTCAGGATTGGATTCGTATGACGCAAAAAACAGAAAAGGGTCGATAAAGACTTCAAAGAATAGACTTGGGACGATATATATATATATATATATATATATATATATATATATATATATATATATATAGAGAGAGAGAGAGAGAGAGAGAGAGAGAGAGAGAGAGATAGATAGATAGATAGATAGATAGATAGATATTAAACGACTGAGATAGATAGATAGATAGATAGATATTAAACGACTGAGATAGATAGATAGATAGATAGATAGATAGATAGATAGATAGATATGAACAGACTGATATATTTATATATATATATATATATATATATATATATATATATATATATACATATATATATATAGAGAGAGAGAGATTAAACGACTGAGATAGATAGATAGATAGATAGATAGACAGACAGATATGTATAAACTGAGTTAGATAGATAGATAGATAGATAGATAGATAGATAGATAGATAGATAGATAGATAGATACATACATACATACATACATACATACGATACGATCAGACTGAGATCGATTCATAAATGACTGACGGCTTTGGAATCTATTTTAGGTCCGGTCATTGATGATATATCCACAAATATGGGCAACGCTGATTCAGATATTAGTCCTGCTAGGGTCTTACATTGTCGTGCTGAGATGTGGCAATGTTAGGCGTTTGTTGCAGTAGTTGGTACATTAATATTTTGTTGAACTTTCAAATATACCTTAATCCACAAAGAGAAGCACATTCGTCTTTACATTTTCTTCATGCTTGGAGTGAATGACTTCTCTGTGTGTGGCGTCTTTGAAGACTTTTTACGCCTGCTCTACTTAGACAAATCCGTTAGATCAAATTCTTTGGTAGCATTTCGAGAAAATTGACATATATGCCTTACCAACATCTCTCTTGAGTTTTTCAGGCGCTAAACGATTCTTTCCAAAGTCCCTCTTGCCACCCATACATACATAGATACATACATACATACGTATGAATAAACTGAGATAGATAGATAGATTATGAACAGGCTTAGATAGATAGATAGATAGATAGATAGATAGATAGATAGATAGATAGATAGATAGATAGATAGATAGATTATGAACAGGGATAGATAGATAGATAGATAGATAGATAGATAGATAGATAGATAGATAGATAGATAGATAGATAGATAACGGACATAGATAGATTATGAACAGACATAGATAGATAGATAGATAGATAGATAGATAGATAGATAGATAGATAGATAGATATTGAACAGACTGCGACTATAGTTTGTTCAATTACCACTCATGAATCATTTGTTGTGGCCTTGAATCAAACTACGCGAAACGATAGATAGATAGATAGATAGATTATGAACATAGATAGATAGATAGATAGATAGATAGATAGATAGATAGATAGATAGATAGATAGATTATGAACATAGATAGATAGATAGATAGATAGATAGATAGATAGATAGATAGATAGATAGATAGATTCTCTTTTCTTGTCCAAATCAGGTTCTACAAATCCAAACGCTAGCTATTTTCTCGATTTCATCTGTTGCCTTAAACTGGTATTTGTCTCGCATCACTTGTCAAGATTTCATTTAGCGTGAGATGAACTTGTTAATTTCTCGTTTCATATCTCAAGTGGCAGTTCTGAATTGCTGGACTCCCTGCCTACCTTCTGCCCTCCTTCTTCTCAAACTTTCTTTCTCCTCCCAATCCTCTCGCTACAGTTATCAATGGTGGTGGAGATGGAGTGACATATGCGCTAAAGAATTTCAATCTGTACTCTTCACCGATATAATCGGAGTAGCATTCTGGAATTCCCAGTCCTGTTGACTGGCTCCTGTCAAGGTTGACAATAGGCATAGTAGCACTCATTATCACAGTCACCTGAGTAGTAAAGTGGTTATGATAAAGTGGTTTAATATCTCTTTCTCTACATTATTTACATTATTCGGACAATTGTCCTCACCTTTGTCGCCATATTTATTACAATGTTTCGGCCGTTGTACGCTCCTGCCTTCTTCATGTTGTTGGAATGTCGAACTGAACCCTTCATTTCGCTCACTGGGATAGACTGTTCTAGTTCCACGTGCCATGTCTAATGGATGTCAGTTATCAGTTATCTCCTGTTAATTACCCTCTGAAAGTTCTCCACCCCCTTAGCCGGTTATTGAACTCACACTCTTTGGGTCCAGACACTGGATCTAACTAACTGTGCCATGTGTCGCGACTAAGGCAGTGGAGAACTTTCAGAGGGATTGCATTAGTAAGAAAAATGATCGACTCAAAAAGTTTCTCTCCAAGAAAAGGCCCATTTTTGAAAAAACTACTACTAGGATACATTTCAAACACCATTACAATTTTAAGCACTAGTCCAAGGTGAATTGGTATCTATCCTACATATTCTTATGCTATTCACTTCCTACTTCCCTCTCTTACGTTAATATTAAACATAAGTCTATTTACATTATTGTCCTCATCTTTGTCGCCATATTTAGTACAACGTTTCGGCTATGTGTATATGTATTTATTACAGCGTTTCGGCCATGTGTATATGTATTTATTACAACGTTTCGGCCATGTGTATATGTATTTATTACAACGTTTCGGCCATGTGTATATGTATTTATTACAACGTTTCGGCCATGTGTATATGTATTTATTACAACGTTTCGGCCATGTGTATCCACTGTGCCAAGGACACAGGGCACAATGGATATACATAGCCGTTGTACTCTCCGGCCTTCTTCAGGTGGTTGGAATGTCGAACTGAAGCCCTTTATTTCGCTCACTGGGGTAGACTATTCTAGTTCCACGTGCCATGTCTAATGGATGTCAGTTATCTCCTGTTAATTCCCCTCTCAAATTTCTCCACCGCACATGGCACAGTGGATAAAGGCGTTAGTTAGATCCAGTGACAGGACCCAAAAAGTGTGAGTTCAATACCCGGCTAAGGCAGTGGAGAACTTTCAGAGGGAAATTAACTGATAACTGACAACCTCCATTAAACATGTCACGTGGAACTAGAACAGTCTACCCCAATGAGCGAAATAAAGGGTTCAGTTCGACATTCCAACCACCTGAAGAAGGCCAGAGCGTACAACGGCCGAAACGTTGTAATAAATATGGCGACAAAGATGAGTACAATAGTCCGAATAATGTAAATACTGTACATAATACCTCATCCCAGAAATATAGACAGATCTCTTTCTCTTTCTCTCTGTCTTTCTCCCTTATCTCTCTTTTCTCTCTTCCTCTCTCTATTTTTCTCTTTCACGTTTTTCTCTCTCTCTTTTTTCTGTTTCTCACTGCAATGAGCTCTCGTAGCATAAGGGTGTCGAGATATTTTCTCAATGTATCTGGCGACGTGACAAGTAAGAACGAATTCATGCCTTTACCAAGCGCCTTAGCGTTAAGTAGATATGTAAAAAGCAGCGTCAAATATCGAATTCAGTCTGCAGAACTGGTTTTGTGCCATAACAATCCACTCAACACCACACACCGCTGATTACACCTTTTATAGCACGATTCATATTGCTAATATGATACTAGTAGAACTAGCCACTGCCGACCGAGATTTTAGAGATTTAAGAGGATATTGCAGATAATTATTTGTTTTCAATTTAAGCAATCTAAATAAGAGATCGATAGAGAGCTCAATATATATATATTATATATATTTATTGAAGTCAACACTCGAAGGCGATAGACAGTTTCATGTTAAACGCAATCATCCGGTCAACTGACTATACACACACACATATATATATATATATATATATATATATATATATAGATATATATATATATATATATATATATATATATATATATATATATATATATATATATATATATATATATATATATAAATATACCCAAGTATAGGATTGGTGTATACAGAATAAATTCCAATAACCAAAAAATACCTATTCTTAAAAGAGTTCTCAGTACAGAGTTGAGCAAATATAATTATTTATTCGAAAATTATAACAAGGATATGTTATAAAATCACTACAAAAATAGCCATTTTGTTTTAACACTTCTGGTGTCTTAAACATCATCACTGGATAAGACACCAGAAGTGTTGAACAAAATGGATTTTTTTGTAGTGTTTTTATAACATATTTATGATATCATTTTCGAATAAATAATTATATATATATATATATATATATATATATATATATATATATATATATATATATATATATATATATATATATATATATATATTATAATTTTATCATATAGACAAAACCATTTTACTCACTACAAAGATGCAACTTGGTTTCAGTGGATTTCAACTGCACATCGATGGGTGAGTGTCAAAAATGGTTATGAACAATCCTGCTTGTAGGCAACCCGGATGTGAAACGTCACTTCCTTTTTTCCATTTGTTTATGAAGAAAAATATACATAAAAAAAAATATATAGGTATCGGAATATATTTTTATGTATATTTTTCTTCTCAAACAAATGGAAAAAAGGAAGTGACGTTTCACATCCGGGTTGCCTACAAGCAGGATTGTTCATAACCATTTTCGACCCTCACCCGTCGATGTACAGTTGAAATTCACTGAAACCAAGTTGCATCTTTGTAGTGAGTAAAATGGTTTTGTCTATATGATAAAATTATAATAAATAAATAATTATCGCTCTACTATCGGTATCGAGCTCTTTTTTGAATTAACGCTGCGAACGTTGGAATTTATATATTACTTTCGTTCTCATCGCATCGGGTATATATATATATATATATATATATATATATATATATATATATATATATATATATATATATATAATTATTTATTTGAATATTACAACATAAATATGTTATAAAATCACGACAAAAGTAGCCATTTTGTTTCAACACTTCTTGTGTCTTGTCAAGTGATAATATAGAATATAGAATAAATGGTTTTAAAAGTTTCAAATTAATAAACGATCCTTAGCTAAGAGTAAACACTGTTACGTAAGCCAGAGTGACCAATCAAAAAACAAGTATAGGATGATTCGAAAAATTTGACAACTAAGCAAGGCTATCTAGATATTAAAAGATTTATAAAATTTGAAATTAAAATTAAAAGTAAAAAATTAAAATTACCTATTTAGAAATCTAAATCAGATCTCTATTAAGTTTTAAATTGTAGAATTACTAAGGAGAAAAAAAAATATATATATAATCAGTTTTCTGTATGTGTTATAGTGTGCTGGGCATAGCTTTAGAAACATTCCTTTTTCATGAGAAGTTTAAGCAGTTGATGTTTTTCTTTTGAAAGGAGTAACCAAAAGAAGTAAGGATATGACTAAAGTCTTATTAAAGAAAATATTTCAAACGAGTATTGTGCCTAACTAAATGAATATATTTGTAATAGGAAATATGCCGGACAAAAATCTAGAAACGATTGTAATAACGCATGAGATAACAAATGTTAATGAACTTACGTACTTATTTTAATAAAACGTGGCATTACTTTTACCAAATAAAACTTTCTAGATCCTGTTTATACTGCTTACGAGTATTTTAATGAACATAGGTGACATGACATTCCAAACTGCAAAATGCTACTATTTAGCTCGTCTTTACAGACATACTATCTTCCATTTGAGTAAACTTGACTAGAAAGATATCCCACAAGCTATAACATTCAAATTCGAAGAATTGACCGGCCAGTTTAAATTTCTAATCACTCGTTCTTCAAAAAATGTCTTCATCACTCTCGCATTTTTCTTGCCGAAGAATCCAGTGTTCACCGCATATTATTCATCGCGATTGTCAAAGAAGATTAACGTACCTTTGAGCATTCACACGCCTCTCAACGATCTACAAGTCCACCTTTCCTGCAGCAGATATTGAGTCCCATATCACTACACTTCCTGCACCACTCGCTCTAGTAGAAACAGATTCTAAAAGGAATTCTCTTGTCACTACAGTAATATTTTTCATCCGGGTCATCGAGGTTGAATCTTTTTTAATCAAAGAAGAATACCAACTTCTATTACTGGCCCCAGATTTGATCTTTGCAGAAGGACAGCCTTCGTTCTTTATGTAATTTTGCAAGCCGAGTTCTTTGCTTTCTCTTCCATCTTTTCATGTCTTTTTTATAGATATCGACGAATGTTTTGCGAACATACCTCACAAGATGTGCCTGTCTTTGCTTCGGTGCTGCTCATACCTCGATTAGAATTTTATCATTCCAATAATCCCCCTGTCTATAGCGTCTGTGATGGCTGGAGGCCTTCTTTCAAGGTTTTTCATTCTCTAAAATTCAGGATCTTTCAAAAGTGAGTGGATAGCCTTTGGCAAACTTCCCAATTCAGCAGTTTCTATTATTGAATCGCCTTCATGTTGATAGGCAAGGATTTTACAAGTTAAAATCAGTTAATTCTCTTTCTTTATCCAACGGGCTCAATCATGAAAATAATTAAAGCGAAATTCTGATTAGCAAAGATGAAATTAAATTTGATAAGAAATGCACATGGATTTAAGTTTGTTGTTTCGAGAGATATATCACCGATAATATTTCTAGATGTTTTCATCAATGCATTAAATAGCATCTTTGCCATCGGTGGCTATGGTAAGCATGGAATAAATAAAACTCATCTTTTGCAACTTGACATAAGATGACATAATCATCCACACAAGATAAAGCGAAAATAATGAAAATTGTAATGTGCTTCTAAAGATTTTCCAACAGTGTATACATCATATATATAATCAATAATGTATATAACTAGCTATATATATATATATATATATATATATATATATATATATATATATATATATATATATATATATATATATATATATCTTGACCGGGTTTTGAAAAATGAAAACATTTTATAAAACATACATACAACAAACTATTTCTTATTTTAACAGTTAAAATATAATCCTTGAAAATGGCTAAATGTATAGCCGAAAGCGCCCGGATAAAAAGAACATTCCGACAGTTTTTATAAAATTTATCACCCGAAAAGAAAAAGATTATTAGATCGCATGAGAAATTGTATAAAAAACTAAATGAAAGCACCTTGTCTGTCGTATTCAATATGTGCATGATAGAAGGATTGCTGCCTAAATACACAAATATGTTATATATATATATATATATATGTGTGTGTGTGTGTGTGTGTGTGTGTGTGTGTGTGTGTGTGTGTTATATGTTATATATCTATATATATATATATATATATATATATGTTTTTGTCTTATATATATAGATATACATATGTTATATATATATATTGTTTTTATGTTTGATGTTATATATATGTTATATATATATATGTTTTTGCTTCATATATATATATATATATATATATATATATATATATATATATATATATATATATATATATATATATATCTTCACACTTCTGAGTTGACAAAGCCAACAAGTCTTGTCGATAAAAATAGCTATTAGAATGAGGTCAATTTGGATTTCTATTCTGTTAGATGTGTGTGTATATATATATATATATATATATATATATATATATATATATATATATATATATATATATGGAGAGAGAGACGCTTGTGCAAATTAATTGAAACAAAACGAATAATTCCGTTATTATTTACTTTTCTTCATAGTTTTACAATGAAACCTGAGCCAGTGCACATGTGAGTACTTCGTATGTCCATTCCCCGAAGTCGTTCCTTGCAGATTGACCACAGATTCTCTATTGAATTTAAATCAAGGGAGTTACCGGGCCAGTTTATAGTACTTTGATTTGCTCTATGGTAAGGCTTGCTAGTGTCTTTGTGCAGCATTACAATTTTTGTACGCTTCCTTGGAGAAGACGTCGCAGACAATGGTCGTAGGACAACTAATAGACAGTCGAGCCAATAGTGTCTGAACGTGATAAAAATCTGATGCTATCACGGATGACGCAATAGTTTTCACAAGAAAGAATAGAAATCGATTACACTCTGTCACTCCAGTGGGTTTTAAATTGACCGTATGGTGAAAGAAAGAAAACTAAAGCGGTTGTTTCAATTCATTTTTATGCATATATAATTGTATATTATAAATTGTATGTATAAATATGTATTATTTCTTTCAACCTTTTTCCACAGTTACTGGGCTTTTCTGAATTAGTATTTATTTGTTTTTGTACCACTAACCTGAACATCATTTGTCTTGTTTTCACTTTCTGTTTTTGCTTACCTAAAGTTATATTTATCAACATTTTCTACTCTAGTTCATTTTATCAATTGATAGTTCAGGTGTTAGTACTGTCAAAAAGTCAGTATAAATGAAGTTATTGTATGTTAACCAATATATATATATACATATATATATATATATATATATATATATGTGTGTGTGTGTGTGTGTGTGTGTGTGTGTGTGTGTGTGTGTAATATGGAGAAAACAACTGAAAAGTTGCAAATTAAAAAGATTGAATGTTTTTTTTGTGAAAGTATTTATTTATATTTTTTTATATGTATATATATATTTGATATTTCAGATCTGCCCCGATCTTTCATCAGAAATAAATGTATTCAGAAGTTTGTTTACAAGTAGCGTCCGTCGCGAGACGCGGACGTCACGTGATGTGGAATGTAACTTTGTTTGAATATTTCTCACGTAAATCTAACGATAATAATATTTTAGATGTTGTTTAAAAAGGTTTTTTTTAACTATATCTAAAATAAATTTTTAACTATTGAAATATTTATACAGATTTAAAATTCCCAAATCTGTTTAATCCTAGTTTATATGTGTTTAATTTTAAAATCCAGTATTTTTCTTTTTTTCTGCGTGTGTATTTGGAACTGAAATCAGAATCTATCAATAAACATTTACAGTTGTCTTATGAATGTCTTGATTGATTAAAATGTTCAGCTATGGGGGAATAAGGATTGTTTTGACGTATGGTTAGTTTATGATTGTTGAAGCGAAATCTATATATATATATATATATATATATATATATATATATATATATATATATATATATATATAAGCGAAATCTCTATATATATATAATTGAGAGAATAGAAACGTTCAGGGCAGATAACATTAGAAAGATTTTAGAGTTCCATGAAAATAAGTGGATACAACGTTTTAAAACACACTATCCAGTCGGGCTAAACCATAAATTCAACAATATAGATAGTATTAATATATAACCCTACAAATCAAAAACTACCCACATTTCTCACCCGCACAAGACAGACATGCTTATGCATGTGTTTAGGCTTCACACTTATACACACACCCACACGAATAGACACACTTACACACATCATGCTCACTCACTCCTTAATGAGCCAAATGATAACACACACCCACAGCAATATACACGCTTACACATACCATACTCACTCACTCCCTAAGAACCAAATAACACACAGACACACACACACACTCACTTAACAAAGACACATCCCCTCTCCAGGAACCAATAAAATCTGTCAAACTGACCAAGGGAATCGAAAGCAGCATGAATCCATCCAGCACTTATCTCAAATAACAACTTAAAAGAGACTGTTTGACCAACACAAGGAAGGTTAAAAAATTCATGTTAAAAAGATAAAAAAATAAAAAAAAACAAATGAAAACTACAGACAAAAGTTCATTTTCTCCATCAAGACATTCATTTCTGTAGTTCACTGCTACCAGCAAGCAGAAATATTTGTTCTCCTGATTATGGCCATATTGGCCGAAACTAGTCGAGGAATCTAAATGAAATAATAATAATAATAACGAAATAATATTAATCTACAACCCAGTGTGTCTGAAGATTTTAATTGTTTTTTAATAATTTTTATTGTTCAATATATATATATATATATATATATATATATATACATATATATATATATATATATATATATATATATTTCATATAGACAAAAACAATTTAATCATGACAAATATGCAACTTCGTTTCGTTGCATTTAGTTGCACCTCGACTGGTGAGAACCAAAATTTAGTTTGTAAGCTGGCCGCGCGTGGAACATGACTTCCTTTTTTAAGCGGGGACGTATAAGGAAAAAGTAAAAAAAAACGGGCAGGCAAATGGGTGACAGAGTGAAACAATAATGTTTGTTGATATCACTTTGTTGAAGGATCGTTGAGGTGTTTAAGTGATGGCTCGACCCGGATTTTGTTTTTTTTAATCGACAACTACGGTCAAGGGTTTAGGCATAGCATTTCCAATCTTCCTAAGAGTGAGAAAGGAGGAAAGGTGAGAATAGGGGAGAGTAAGACGATGAAAAACGAAGTAGGGATAAGTTCAAAACGATGCTTATAGTAATAATTGAAAATGTTTTTCGTAACTGTTGAGTCTTGACTCAATGTTGAATCTCGCCTATTGCATGGAATAATAATGCAACACAAAATGTACTTAGAACAAGAATGTATTATAACAAGAAAGTGTACACAATAAGTACATATAGTATTTCTGTATATTTCTGGGAAGACGTTCCTGGAGAATGTGTTGACTAGTCGCAGTCGATCAGAGTCTCTAGTTGGATCTCGTGATTCCCTTCCCTCGTCTTCCGGTACCAACCATTATTTATATAGTTGGTAGTCACCTATGCAGATTAGGTGGATCCCACCACAACAGTAACTTTAAAAAGTCAGAGTTGAATTGCATATATTCGGCCTGGAATTATTTCTACTCGTTTTGTAATCAATAAATGTATTTTGTAAATTAATAAATTAAGAGCTGGAGATTTTTTTCTTGGTATGTAGAATATATAAGTTATTTTATTTATTTTTATTTTTTGTGTGTGTTTTTTAACCAATAAGTTTTTGTTCAGAATTTAAGATATAAGTAGAAAGGTATATATAAAAGTATGTGATATCAATATGACATTTATAAGCAAATTGCACCTATTGTCTGACTGTATAACTTGTAGAATAAGTATGGATGTAAATCAATTTGTCTGATACTATTACTAGTATTATATATGTGCAAAAGACATTTTAAGAACCATCATCTGACATAGATTAGTAGAAAGGTATACAAGAGGGTAGAAAGTATATCAATGTAGGTGAGTTATAATCTTAAACATTTAAGTTTATGGACGTTAGAATTTATATATTATTTTCGTTCTCATTACATTCGGATATATATATATATATATATATATATATATATATATATATATATATATATATATATATGCAGAAATATAGTCTTAAAGTGTGCTATATTTATGGGGTAAAGTGCTCAATACCAGAGATAGAGCGTGTGTAAATATAAAAGTGGACATGGAAGTCAGCACTTAGAGGCGACAGTCTGTTTCATGCTAGTGCAATCGTCAGGCGACTAGTGCTGTTATTTTTCTCGGCTATTTATATAAGGGTCAGTGGTGCATTATGGGTAGTCTATTTTGGCGGTTACTTTTACCGGAAGTGGCTTATTTGTTTATTTATTTATGTCAAATTGTTTTGCTTGTTTTTTGTTTGTTTTTTTATTTTTATTTTTATTTTTTATCTTATATATTTATTTATTTATTCTTTTATTTTGATCGGTGTTTTTGGTTAACGTAGTAAAAATTTGTTTATATAGCTTATTGTTGGTAGTCTATAATGGCCGTCATTACCGGAAATCGCTTGTTCGCTTATTTATTTGGGTCAAATTGTTTTGCTTGTTTTTATTTATTTTCATTTTTATTTTTTTTTATCTTATATATTTGTTTATTTGTCATTGATTAAATCTGTTTGTTGAATTTGTGGTTTTTTCTGACTATTATTTAGGTGGGAACAGTTTTTAATTTATCTATTTAGGTTGGTTATCTTTATTTGTTTTTGTTTTGTTTTGTTTCTTAAACGGCTAGTATATCGTAATCGGTTGTTAGTTTATTTATATATTTGGATGTATTTAGATCGATTTATTATACTTGTTGTTATTTATTTGTTACACTATATCTTTTTGGCTTTCGGTTTTTAAGTAACGTAGTATATTATCTTTTATTAATGTTTTTTTTTTTTTTTTTTTTTTTTTTTTTATAACAGTTATAACTTTCGTCCGTTCTTTTGTTTTGATTTTATTTCGTATATTCTAACAGGTGTGGTTTTATGATTTGTTTGGAGTAATTTATTTTGCTTATTTTATTGTTGTTTGTTTATATATTTATTTATTTTAAGTTACGTAGTAAAAATTTGTTTTCATGTCTACATTTTGAGATTAGCTCGGATCTTTTATTTAATAATTTATTTTGATCTGGGAAGGTAATGATAGCTATTTTTTTATATATATATATATATAAAATGAGAACAAATGGAATATAATTCCACTGTATGCAACATTTAATTTTAAAAAAGGGTTCAATAGAGAGTAGAGCTAAATATTATTTATTTTAGAATATTTAAGCAAAAACATGTTAAAAATCGCTACAGAATTACAATCATGTTTCAATAGTACAATTGTGTCTCCTCGGAAGAGGTTAAACTACTGGCGAGAGTACAATTAATTTTATTTCAAAAGCAGAATACTTCCACTTTTTTCGAAAAACATAAAACAAATAAGCAGATTAAAAATAGTCTTGTGTGCTTTGCTGTGATTAACTAATTAGATGTGACCTATGCTAAATTTAAAATCACCTAAAACAAATTTGCATATAAATCCTAGAAAATTTAATTATGGACAAATGCAAGTGATTACATTATTAATTAATATGTATATAGGTCTGGCTTTCAACTTTGCTAATAAGTAAAAGCAAATTGGTCCCTACTTAATTTAAGACATATGCTCTTATATATATAGCATCTTACATAAAAAATGTTGTGGTTGATCAATAAAATGGCCCTTTTAAGAAACTGATAAATATCTCAATCGTTCGAAAAAAAAGGATTAAAAATAAAGAACTCCTTTGGCAAATTGATATGCAACAGCTAAGTAAAGAGCATCCATATAAAATGTTAATAATACTAACTAATTAAGTCAAGATGTTAATAATACTAACTAAACATCAATACGGAGCTATATTAAATCAAAATGAATCTTACAAATAGTATAGTAAGCTATATAAGGTTCACCACAGTCCATCTACTGATTATTACTATAAGAAAAAGTATTATCAAATTCAAAATTTAAACATTTTAAGGTAAATGGTATACTATGCCTGCAACTTACAATCAATTCACTTCTTTGGTTTAATAATGAGATTTTATCAGAGAATCTGATCATTTCTAATTTTTCCTGTAAGCATAGAAAACGCTCTTTCATTAACCGTTGCATATTAATTTTCCAAAGTAGAACTGTATTTTTTATGTTTTTGTAAACGGTTAAATTATTTACCAGTTTCTTAAAGGGGCCTTTTATTTATCAACGATAACGAATTTTATACGAATTGATTAAAAATATATAATCAGTCCCTGCTAAATAAAGGACTTTGCCATCTCTTTCCATGACTACTGTGACAGTGCTAATATCTGTTATGTCTTAGCAGCAAGCCTCTATGCCTCACATCTCCGTATAGATTTCTAGTCTTCTCTTACTGCATCTGTTAGCTATTGGACAGAATTCCCCCAAACCTATGCCTCGTCTGTTATCCTTTACCCTGGGGATGTAATCCGCGCACGTCCACATTTAGAGTTTCATTACTTTTATGCAATCCCTTATCTCTGTTCCTTGATCCATTTTGAACCCGTCGAGTTCCACCGGGGTTTTTTTTTTTCATTTAAACGATAATATTTGCCAGATACTTTTCCTCAAGTCGTGAACAAATATCATTATTAAATACTAGATTTCTTTTACTTATATATATATATATATATATATATATATATATATATATATATATATATATATATATATGTATATATATATATATAGCAAAACTATCGAAAATAAAGCATAATATTTTTTTAATCCACATTACAGCCAAAAACGTTTGCGGCTTCTCTCTTCTTTTTAATATGAACACTTTTCTCTTTTTGGAACAACTATAACCTCTTCCCTTTTTATATATATATATATATAAAATGGACAAAGTCCGACAATTATTTTAAGACATTTTTTTATGTTTATACGTTCTTTTTTATTGATACAAATATTTAAATAAATATTCTGTTTATAATAAACAGTATTAACAACATTTACCGGCCTGAATGTCCGAGAAATTTTCATAGAAAATATGCGTCCTCCCACAGTAATCGAACCTGTATCTTATACGTAACCGTCATATAGACTGACGTGCTTTACCGACTGAGCCACAGCGGAGCGTTTCGGTTAGCAAGCTCAATTTTACTGCTTTTAAACTACAATTATCCATGATTTCCTCTCATACATTCATATCTGCTCGATGCATATCCAAATGTAAACAAATGACCTCACACATTATGAAATGGACAAAGTCCGACAATTATTTTAAGACATTTTTTTGTTTATGCGTTCGGAGGACGCATATTTTCTATGAAAATTTCTCGGACATTCAGGTTGGTAAATGTTGTTAATACTGTTTATTATAAAAAGAGCATTTACTTAAATATTTGTATCTATAAAAAGAATGTTAAACATAAAAAAATGTCTTAAAATATATATAAAAGAACTGATCCGACATGCAAATTTTCGGGATAACTGCTGAGACATTTATTTATTGAACAATTTAGTTCATTCGCATTGACTGATAAACTCCTACAACAAAAACATTCTCAAATTACCATATTAGTAAAAAACGCACACTCTTAAATTTTCAAAAAAATTCAACCTTAGCGTTGCGACTGCACGCTCCATAAGTTTTTATCCGTTAACAATAACACATTTCTAAAAAAAAAACATATTTTGATTCTCATTTAATTTTTCGTCTCTAATGCTACCTGGATTTTATTAAAAACAAAATAATTTCCATGCCTGAGGATGGCTGAATGTACAGTTGAAAGTACTAGCAGATTAAAAAAAGATTTTATACAACTTGTAGTTATTAAAAACAAGGATCATAACATTCATCGAGTGGTTCGTAGGCTAATGCAACTTTAAAATTTTGTTTGCGAAGAGTTTTCGCCATTTTATATCATTAACTTTACTAATCTACTTTTTGTATGAATGATTCATGTAATATAAATTGAACTGTACTACATATTTGATGTAATATATATATATATATATATATATATATATATATATATATATATATATATATATATAAAACAACTAAAAAGTTGCAAATTAAAAAAATGAATGTTTTTTTTTGTGAAAGTATTTATTTATATTTTTATATATATATATATATTTGATATTTCAGATCGACCCCGATCTTTCATCAGAAATAACTGTTTTTAGAAGTTTGTTTACAAGTAGCGTCCATCGTGAGACGCGGTCGTCACGTGATATGGAATGCAACTGTATTTGAATATTTTTGACGTAAATCTAACTGTAATAATATTTTAGATGTTGTTTAAGAAAAAAATTTAACTATATCTAAAAACATTTTTGTTTAACTATTGAAATATTTATAAAGATTTAAAATACCCAAGTCTTTATTTAACCCTAGTTTATATGTATTTAATTTTAAAATCCAGTATTTTTCTTCATTTTTTATATATTTTATATATATATATATATATATATATATATATATATATATATATATATATATATTGACTCGAAAAATGTCATTTGGTGATTGTCTAGTTTTTTGTATGATATGCCTCCTAAAAGGATGACCCCAAAAGTGTGAACTTTAAACTGGAAATACGAAAATGTTCGGAAATTGAAATATCTGGGAAGCGTTTTAACACCGGACGGAAAGAGCGACACTGGGATCCGAAAGCACATTGGGATTACCAAGGAAGCATTCCAAAAAACTAAGCAGAGTATTAAGAAATAGGAAAACGTCTCTAAAAACAAGAAAAATAGTACTAAACTTTTACGTAACATTTGTCCTCCTGTATAGCAGTGAGTGCTGGACAATCTTCTCAAAGATGAAGAAGACACTTGAAGCAACAAAAATCTGGTTCTACAAAAGCATACTGAGGATACCGTGGACCGAACATGGGAATAACGACGAAGTTTTGGAGAAAATGAAAACAAAAAGGAAACTAATAATTAACACCAGGAAAAGACAGTTGAGGTTTCTGTGACACATAATGATGAAGGAGGTCTTTTAAAATTTGATACCCACAGGACAGATAGAGGAAAGAAGGACGGGTAAAACAACGCATAAGATACGTAATGAGCTTGAGTAAATGTATGGCGATACAGGGTTTAGGAGAAATAACAAAAAGACTTTATTAAGAGCTACAAGTGAAAAGAAATTGTGGAGAGCCATGATCGCCTATGTCCTGAAGGAACACGGCATGAAAAGAAGAAGAAACCTATGAATTGCATTAACTCAACGTGGTATCGATTCCACAAGTTGTCGAAAAACATTTGGAGAGATGTTGAGTCATATTTTTTCGATACTTGTTGGTGTTTATTGTATAAAAAATACAATTCTGGCACAAGGCCGAAAAAGGGGAGGGGTTGACTATCTTATACCTAGCTAATCTGATTCACAACCCATTCACTCATTACAATTTGCCCACTCACCACAAAAACTCGTCCATCCCCAACCAATCCTTCATACACCTTAATACCGCATCCTCTCAAGGGACAATCTACAAAACGCGCCCCATGCCATACGAATTTAATGATAATAAATACTTAAAAATCTATGATGAAATATGAGAGGGGAGGGAATGAACCCCAAAACAAACTAAACATAGACTCAAAAGTGAAATATATATATATATATATATATATATATATAGTTTACGAAAAACTAGGTAATCCGTATGGGTAGACCCAAGGAGGATAAAATCCAGAGATCTCAATGTAAATCAGAGCTAATAATATAAATAAAAATAAAAACAGACCACTTTAAGGTTCCATGTAATAAATTATTTCACCACAGCCCTTTTAAAGGACCGCGGATCATCAGACAT
This sequence comes from Acanthosepion esculentum, assembly GCA_964036315.1. Classification (NCBI taxonomy): domain Eukaryota; kingdom Metazoa; phylum Mollusca; class Cephalopoda; order Sepiida; family Sepiidae; genus Acanthosepion; species Acanthosepion esculentum. The sequence continues at coordinate 6,807,658 of OZ038482.1, forward strand.
TAATTCCAAAGGTTGAAACGAAAAATGAAAAGAAATTTACACATTTGACGGGTAGTACTAAGCATATGTAAATTAACGAAGTGAGGGGGGAGAGAGACATGATTGAGTTAGATTTAATTTAAAATTTCTATTCTTTCATATTTAATATTGTTTGAGGAAGTCCAGACATTGACACATTTAATCGGTTAACTTAACGGAAGTTATATATTGATATAGAAAGGGGAGAGGAGAAAAAAGACCTAAAGGGAAAAAGAGAGAAGGAAGTCATGAGAGAATGTGTCACTAACTTTCTTTGGAATGAAAGGCCCGAAATAGACGCTGTTGTTTTGCTTTACTTTGAGCGTTCATAAATATTATAAAGTTTGATATAAATTTGAATGTTTAAACAGTGTATAAAGAATTTAATTTGATGTTTATTAGCGATTTAAGTTTTTTTTAAACTTTATTACAAAATTTTGGGGAAATGAAATAGTCGATTAGAAAAATATTCATAGAATTTATATTAAAACACTAAAATTTTATTTTAAAATATAAGTTTACTTCTGGTTGTAATTGATTATTAAGGTGATATCTCTATCAGTTTGAATTTTATTCATGAATTTAATTTGCGACTATTTTAGATTGGTAATTTCTCTTACTTAAAGTTTAGTTTTTAAGTTAATATGGAGTGATATTTGAAGGTAATATTAGAGATCTTGCTTTGTCATATATTGTATACAGATCCATGCAAGTTTCACATATACATACGTTCTTTTACATGTGCAGTCACTCATACAGGTACACATGTACCGACATACACGGGTAATTTCATGTATTAATACCTACATATATCTTTTTAAATGTTTACGCATACTTACACACACACACACATATATATATATATATATATATATATATATATATATGTGTGTGTGTGTGTGTGTGCGTGTGTGTGTGTGTACTTAATATTTAAAAAAAAAAAAAAATTCTTTTAAATAATATTAGGTGATGACTTTAGTATTTAATTATCAACCCAAAATACTGAAAATGTCAGTCAATAATCAGATTAAAAGAGAAATAAAATATTATGTCCAGATCTTTTGTCTATATATATATATATATGTATATATATATATATATATATATATATATATATATATATATATATATATAATTATTTTACTCCATGCAAGGAAGTAAAGCCACAAAGACAAAAGATCTGGACATAATATTTTTAATCTGATTCTTGACTGACATTTTCAGTATTTTGGGTGGACACGCAAAATCTTTAAGCTTTATATATTATACCTATAAGTGTGAATTAATTCCTTAACATGTCAAGTTGTTATTGCCTGAAATTGATCTAAAATTTTCACAGTATAATTTTTTATGTGTTTGATTAATATCCGTCACTGAAATAAGTGTATTGACAAGAAAGAAAATTATGTTGAAAAATATGTTTTGTAAAATTAATTCTCCGTTTAAAAGTATGCTAGAAATATATAAATATACCTCCGTATATAAGCATTCAATGAAAGAATTTAAAAAACGGAACACATGCTGAAAGTTTGATTCCTTGATCTTGCAAAAATCATTGCAGATCTCACTTTTTAAAAAAAAATGTTGTTACTGTTTTCATTTGACAAGTTCCTTTGCTATTTAAAAACAACGATGATGTCTCGATATCTCGAAGTCCTTTGAGAAATGGTTTGTCACTAAATTAACAACTTCTTCTTATCGGGCAGAGCCGAAAAAATCGCCGTTAATGTCCGGACCTAGAAGCCCATGATATAAAGGCAGGATTTCTGTTTGGTTCTAATCTCTTCCGGCTTTATTATATCTATCTTCCGAAGAACATTGTCAAATGTTTAATAAATACAGGGTGACCCCCCAAAAAAACGGGAACTTTTTAACAATTCAATAAAACCAAGAGTGGTGGAAGAAAAATATTTAATTCATAATAATTGAAACCTTAAAACATGCCATTTAAGAAGCAATGATGGAATTTTCATTTTTTTTAAATTACGTCCTGTAGATGGCGTCCTCCTGTACGAATGCATTCTTGAAATCTGCTGTTGAGATTTCTCATTGACTGCTGCAACATCTCAGCTGGGATACTGTGAATTTCATTCTCGTTACTAAAATGGCGAAATGTTTACTTGCACAAGGTCACTGTCTCGCAGTGTTGCCTCTTGCTCATGTCTGGCAATACGCACTTCAAAAATTCCCATTTTTGGGGGTCACTCTGTATATATGAGGACGATACCACGATTTAAGGTTGTTTGAGTATTTTAATTTTTTTCGTAGATAGGCGTTTGCCTTTTGCTCTTTGATTTGTCTTTCCTTGTTCAGGAATTTTTATCATGTCTAAGGTATTAGGTCGTGAGTCAAATTGATTTGTCTTTCCTTGTTCAGGAATTTTTATCATGTCTAAGGTATTAGGTCGTGAGTCAAATTGATTTGTCTTTCCTTGTTCAGGAATTTTTATCATGTCTAAGGTATTAGGTCGTGAGTCAAATTGATTTGTCTTTCCTTGTTCAGGAATTTTTATCATGTCTAAGGTATTAGGTCGTGAGTCAAATTGATTTGTCTTTCCTTGTTCAGGAATTTTTATCATGTCTAAGGTATTAGGTCGTGAGTCAAATTGATTTGTCTTTCCTTGTTCAGGAATTTTTATCATGTCTAAGGTATTAGGTCGTGAGTCAAATTGATTTGTCTTTCCTTGTTCAGGAATTTTTATCATGTCTAAGGTATTAGGTCGTGAGTCAAATTGATTTGTCTTTCCTTGTTCAGGAATTTTTATCATGTCTAAGGTATTAGGTCGTGAGTCAAATTGATTTGTCTTTCCTTGTTCAGGAATTTTTATCATGTCTAAGGTATTAGGTCGTGAGTCAAATTGATTTGTCTTTCCTTGTTCAGGAATTTTTATCATGTCTAAGGTATTAGGTTGTGAGTCAAATTGTCTGTTGGTCGCACCGACATTGTTGTTTCGGGTTTTTCTTTGTTTGTTTTTTGTTCTTTAAATGAGAAAATCGGCAGACAATTGCTGCTATCTCCTGTCGAGTGGAGCGAACGATTATAAATGGAGTCGGAATGTTGAATAGAACAACAATCCGCTAAGTAACAAATTTTATGTTTGTGTTAATCCCAATATATGTGTGTGTATAAATATTTATTTCATTATGTACTATGTTAAGATGTGATATTTGGAATTCTATCAGTTTTTTCAGTCGGTGAATTTGTTAACTTTTCCACCGTTTCGACTTTAAAATGACTGGCAGCTGTAGTCATCCCGTTGTTGTTCTTTCTATTCATTGGAATTTTCAAATGAATTTTCGTTTTATAGGTTTTAAATCCTAATTTCAAGCGTCCAGGGTAAGACGATAAACTACGTCGTGGAACCACCTCTTATTTGCTGGTTTTCCAGGTCCACCCTAACCCGGGGTGGTAGCACCTTGTTAAAGTCCTAGATATGGGCAAATAGTTAACCCCCAATCTGGGGTCAAAAAACTATGAAAGTGTAAAAATAGGATTTAATATTAGCAATACATTTTTTGTAAAAAAAATTACCAGCAATAAATGCTTGAAATAAAAACTGTAACCATATATATATTAGCAGCAATAAATTTTTGAAAAAAATATTAGCAGCAATAAAAATCTTGTTGGCATTAAATAACCCATTGTGCTTGATATGCCTTAAAACAAAACAAACTAAAGCAATTTACTTCAGGGGGTAGGTGACCATGGTTCTCCACGGATTCCCTTACTTTATTAATACGACTTTATCTGTGAATTTTAGTGTCTTCTTTGGAAAGAGTGCGGAGTATTTTTCCCGTTGATTTCTCCACGCCTTTGCTTTCAAGGCTTTACTTCCACCACTCAAGCGTAAAAAACTGAATAATATCCTATTTAACCTGTAGCTAGTGAGTAGTTTAATTAATTTCGCAAGGATAACTGTGCGAATGGGAAGGTAACAGACGCGGTTTGAATTTGAACTCACCTCTTCGATTCGTTTTTTCACACTGATAACGGACACACTATACACATATCAAGATATAGGCGATAGAAACATAGATTTCATTTTTACAATATACTATATATGTGAATAAGTTATGTTACAAGTAAATACAGACACTTGGACACTCTATAACCTTCATCTGCCTTTCAACCATCGATTTTGTCAATTTGCCGACTCTTTCAACTTTAAAATTACTTAAACATTAACTGCATCAGCTTTTATTGATTGTGCATTAGAATTTTCCATAATTCTGCAATCTGGAATTCTAATTTATAAGCTCGCCATATTAACTGAAACTTATTCAAGATGGCTTTTATGCTTTGCGTCCCACCCTTAGTGTACAATTTCTTATTAGAAAGACTATTTTTCATGTCTATCTATATATACTACGCGAGGCCACAATTTCTGTATGGCAGTAAGAATAAATAACCTATATATACTACGCGAGTACTCCCGCCACCTACCATTACTGATGTGTATTCGCTAAAGAGCCCTGGTTTATTAATTAGTTATTATCCGTGAAGATTTCAAAAATATTTGAAATTTTGTTATAGTAATAGACGTTGGCTCGCTTCGAGTGGCGCCATGTTTGTTTTGAATTTCCATGGCAAAAGAATTTTATAATTTCAAAAGTTTCTTCACTTTATATATTTTTTAATGTTCTATCTAATGAATTTCATTTTATTTTTTATTATTATGAATTTTTAAATACTCCGATTGGCGGCGAATAACATAAATATTATTCCTAAATAAATCCAAAATATATAAGGGGCTCTCAAGCCCACGATGTTAAATCAAGATTTTATTTCTAGTTTTGCATCCTGATGAAGGTTAAGGATCCCATCCCATCCAGGGACGAGAATACCTGCCTGGACACCAAGTATACACACACACACACACACACACACACACACACACACACACACACACACACACATCGGTAAATCGAATCGAGTTCTCTGTCACTGTGTGTTTATCTAAAAATAAATACGCTTAAATTCTCCTTCATGCCTGCCGTGAGTCAATGGCTTAGTGGTAGAATCCCCGACTGACACTAATTCAGTTGGGTTTTGATCTTAGCCGGAGGCAACCGGACGTCTAACCACACTGATGAGCTGTGATACAGCGAAACAGTCTGTCTGTGGATGACTATATATATATATATATATATGTATGTATAATTCTTTATGTTGGAACCCATCTAAATTTTACACAAGTTTCATTAAAGACAGCTAATAAGGTACTGCGATTAGGCTTTTTATTCATTTTTCTGATTTATATATTTAATTATATATAATGTATATATGCGACTTTTGAAGACCTAATTTTGAAGTTAATTTTAAGACGGTCGCATCATACATGAGATATAAAATTAGCATATGAACTGCTGGCCCCGGCTACGCCATTCAGCAAACTATATATCCATTTGCTGTTCAAAAAGTACAGATGTATTTAAAATAAACATGATTTTGATAAAGCTGATGTTTAACTGTATCCAATAATAATGCATGCAATATTCACATATTTGCATCGTATTATAAAATACAAACATACCGAATGCTGCTTTTCTTTTATTGTATAAGTTTATTAGATGTTTACCTTTTTCTCGTTCCACTGTTTATGGCTGGACGCGTTTACACAATGAGTATAGCATTATTAAAGATACTTTTATCATTTTCTTTTACATTATCGTAGCCTTTCGCTACTCTGTTCGTGTGATCATGGGCGGACGGAATATTTCTTCATGACCTTGGCCTTTTCATTCGTTGCGTCACGACTACTTTCTTCTATACAATATAACAAGTCTATGTAGATTATATAATCAACCTAATTTGTGCTTTCTACTTCCAGGTTTCGTTCCAGCACTTGCAATGGCCAAAAGCCCTTACTACTGTTAGCATTTTAGACCTGCTCATACAATGACGGCAACAGCTCCTTACTGCGGGCTTTTCTAGACTTGCGCAACCCTTTACTTCCGGCTACACAAGGAGAAACCATATTTGGCTGAAGAACATATGTACAAATTATTCACTGAGAACTCCCTCGATGCACGTATTTTTTTTCGATAGAACATATTTAAAATATTCTTGTATTATTTCCTGTTATTTAAGCGATTTAAAACATATAACAGTCCATTTTTATGGTTTAAAATGGGCAGAATTGTACAACTTCATTGTTAAAAAAACAAACGCAAAAACATGCGTAGTGCTTGTGGTTTGTTCTTTGTTAGGGGCTGCGGCTGGGGTCTTAAAAGTGACTTATGCTAAGTCTGGGGGCATCATCACAGTTCTGTTTTTAGAAAATGTTTGAAACTTAATATTTTAAGTTTGTTACACATATCTTATACAGTCTTTTCCATGGTAGTATCGATCTATGCGTAATTAAAAACGGTTATTGTACGTATGAAAGAAAATTGTTCACGAATACTATTTTACAAAAATGTTTTTAAAAGGGTCGAAAATGTTTATAAAGTGTTTAGGATGAAAGTTTAAGGTACTTGGGGTTTTAACAATCAAAATAGGTGCTTATAAGCACTTTGAGGTGGGGTTACAAGTATTCACGGATTCTAACCATTCGCAGGCGGTTCTGGTCCTTAACTCCCGCGAATACGGGGGACTCACTGTATTGCCAAAATCAAATGCGCCACAATCTGAAAAAAAGGCCATGCAGCAATAAAAAATACATTATACATAGATATATAAAAACAGGCGATAAAAACAAATACATCAGGTTCATTATTTACTATGAAAAAAAATCAAAACTAGGAACCTAGTTATTCAAAATAATACACCCCAAACTTCCAACCGCCTAAACAAAACAAATGATGCGTATGAGTGTAATCGCCCACACGGAGAATGTTTCTCAATCAAAAAAAAAAAAAGAAAAAAAGTCTTACATAGGATATACCACCACCACCTCATCACACTCTCACGGAGACTCACCTGCCACCTATTAGACCAGAAACACATCAGAAAACACATTCATAAGCAGCATAAAGATCATTGTAACATTAAACAATACGAAAATACTAATTGGTAAAAACAGACTTATGATCCTTGAGGCAAGACACATACAACAAAAACAACCATCTATAAATAAAAAGTATTATAATTTAAAAAATTATAATTTAATAAACGCTTGGAATTCGAAGAGAGAACACGTGTTTTTCAAAGCTCTGCTGATTTCAACGGATTTTTAAGAATGTAAAAATGTCGGATTAAGTATTATTTAAGTTAAATACGAATTTGAATAGTAAATGGAATAATTATTATTGAATTAATAGCTGAAAACTTTAAACATTATTATAAAGGTTTTTGTTATTCAAGACAGTATTTTTTTTCGAAAATTTGATTTCAAAGGAAAAAATGAAATTAATGTCAAATGGAGATTACAAGAATTAACAGAGAAACGTTTTACATTAATTATGGGAATAAGGAGGGAAGTAAAATGTCTCTTCCTTCTTCTTTGCTGGATTGTGATCGTTGCTTTTCTTGTGGTAGCATTAATAAGCGTAAAAGAATAAGAATTTGTTCAAATTGTCAACGGTCTTTTCATTTATCTTGCGTGGGATTGACTAGAAATGCTTCAGCGTCTCTGGTTGTTTGGAGTTTTTCACATTGTCTCTCTCGGCTCTACAAGATAGTGTGATCCATCAACATAATGAACCGACCCAAAGAAATGCCAGTGAAGTTTTGAGGGCAACTTCACTCCTTAGGCAATTCCGGAAGGTGTCTTTAAAAATCCCTAAATCTGTCAGAATCCCGACAGCCGATGCCTTGGCTACTGCCATAGACCAGACACTTAACTTGAACAGCTCTCTTGACTGGGGTCACCTTTTCTCTTTCGCAACACTTGTGCTCGGCATTCCTTACAATAAGGACCCTACGTCATCTGTCTCATCTATTAGGAAAAATAACATTTCTTTATTCAATTCGTCTAAAATAAATGCCACCGAATTTTCTACTCTTTCTAATCCTAATAGATTTCATCCTTCATCTACAGTCGACGGTTCTATGAGACTCCGTGCCCTCGTCAATGCTAAGTTGATCGAGGGCGATGTCTCAGCTGCAGTTAGAGTATTGGCCTCATCCGATACTATACTAGCTACTACACCAGAAGTTCTCACAGCGCTCCGTCGGAAACACCCTGCGCTACCATCAGATGTCAGATTTGTTCAGATGGAAAACAATGTTTCAAATATTGAAATCTCAAAGGAAGCGATGGTTGCCGCTCTGATGTCTTTCTCGGGAAGCAGCAGTGGAGGTGTGGACGGCCTTCGACCTGGTCACATCAAGGACTTAATTTCTGCCTACACTGGTGAACATTTGAAAAGATCCACAACAGCTCTTATTAATACCCTTCTCCGAGCTGAGATACCCCAATATGCTCGCGACTTAATATTTTCAGCCAACTTAACGGCTTTAAAAAAAAGATGGAGGTATCCGCCCTATCGCTGTTGGTAACATTTTTGGTCGACTCGCGGCAAAAATTGCTTGTAGAGTTGTTATGAAGGAGATAGGGCATGAATTGCGACCTGTCCAGCTCGGGGTAGTTATACAGGGCGGATGTGAAGCCGCGGTTCATGCCACAAGATCATTTTTCGAGAATACATCACCTGTTTCCCCCAGTATCTTATTAAAATTGGATATGAAAAACGCTTTCAATAGCATCAGAAGGGATCATGCCCTGGAAGTTTGCCATCAACGGACTCCTTCCATATTTAAATTGGCTCATCTTTCGTATAGTCATCCAAGTTTGTTGATCGCCTCCGATAATATTATCTCTTCTGCTACAGGATCCAGCAAGGTGATCCACTTGGCCCGCTACTATTTGCGATGGCTATTGACGGGGTAGCTCGTTCCATCGCTTCTCCTTTCAATATATTGTATCTTGACGATGCAACGCTGGGAGGATCTGTCGAGGCCGTAGCTGCTGACCTCCGACGAGTTATTTCTGCTTTATCGCTTCTTGGACTTGAGATTAACTCGTCCAAGTCAGAGATAATAAATTTGAATTATAATGCAGATGATTTCGAGAGTGCTATCCGGGATATCAGACTCATCCTTGAGGATATAAAAATAACATCTAAGGAGGAATTACACATTCTTGGTTCTCCAGTCTTTCCAATGGCCATTCGAGAGTTTTTGGATATTAAACATGTCATTCTAAAAAGAATGACAGAGAAATTGAAACTAATTGATGCACATCCAGCCCTCTTCCTCTTGAAGAACAGTTTTACGCTACCGAGCTTCCTCTACACTCTCCGAAGTGCCCCTTGCTATCTCGAACAGGATTTCTTAAATGAGATAGATATCATAGTTAAGAGATGCGCGGAGCTAATTTGCAACGTCAATTTCGACGACACAGGCTGGAGGCAGGCAAAGCTCCATTTGATTTTCGGAGGCCTGGGCCTTCGATCAGCGGTAGATTTGACCCTTCTAGCATATCTGTCTTCACTTTCGTCCAGTCGCGAATTAATTGATGAAATACTCAGTGGATCGTCTCAGTGTTTCTCGGGTAGTTCTTTCGAACAAGCTTGCAGCGTCTGGACCCAAGAATTACTTTCTATCCCACTAGACACATCAAAACAAAAAAGCTGGGATAAAATAAAATGCGAGGCCAATTTTACTAATTTGAGGCTCTCTCTGGATCAGCATCGCCTCGCCTGTCTACTATCTGCTTCACAACCGAGTAGTAGCGCCTGGCTCAACGCAGTGCCCTCTTCATCTACCGGTACCCTTCTAGATGATGAGTGCACTCGGGTCGGAGTCGCGATCCGTCTTGGACTCAAATTATGTGAGCGTCACAGATGCAGATGTTGAGCCTCCATCGATGAGTTTTTTACATCCTCTCTCCTGTTGTCGTAGTGCCAGCCGCTTTCCACTGCATACAGCAATTAACGACATCATCAAAAGAGGTTTGGATGCAGCTGGGTTCCCTTTCCAAATCGAACCCGTAGGTCTCGACCGTGGTGATGGAAAGCGGTAGGATGGCATTACCATCTCCCCTTTTAAAATGGGTAAGTCGTTGATTTGGGATGCGACGTGTGCGGATATATTTTCGGCCGGTAATTTGATCAGGTCCGCGGTTGAGCCGAGGTTCGTCGCCCGAGATGCAGAGATTAATATTCTTCTCTTGCTGATAGATTTTTTAATTTTTACTCCTATGGCAGTGGAGACTTCAGGGGTTATTGGCCCTCGTTCGATGGCGTTCCTTAGGAGGATTGGCGAGATTGCGTCTCGATTAAGGAACGAGCCTCGCGAAACGGAATGGCTCTTGCAGCATGTCTTACTGGCGACGGTTCGAGGTAATGCTTTCTCTCATAGCGGCTGGCAGAGGATAGAAAAAATTGTTTATAGTTGCGTTGTTCTGGAATTGTCATCAATGGTCGACTGAACTTGCTTTGTTTCAATGACTTTTGTTTTGTTATTATTAGTTACTTTGTTCAATAAAGACGATATCTAAAAAAAAAAATTTTTAAATTTAAAAAGCAGCATTCTCAAATGTTTATAACCTCACATACACTGTCACACTTTGCTTACGTCACCACAAACTTTAATTACGTCACTACATTCACTAGTTCTACGAAACTCACCATTTGCCTGTACTTATCCTGATGATGACGCAATTTCCTCCTCATTCGTTTTCTTTTATCTCCTTCATTACAGAAGGAAGAACAACTGAAATTAAAATGAAAGAAAAACAAATCTAAAATTAACAATGTTTATCATAATGTTCGCAGTTATATTCAGTTCTCTCATTTGCGCAATTCTCACTGGATTACTGCTCCCACTCTTACAAATATACTTGTTATTCTATCTGAACTAAATTACGAACTAAATTGCGATATACCTTTATTAAGTTATTGACAGTTTCCTCCTCCCCATATCTAAATTCTTCCAATTCCTTGTCAACGTCGGGTTTAATTTACAATTAGCAGAGAGTTTATATAAATCTTTTATATCGAAATTCTATGAATACCAAAGCCAAACATAAATTTATATACAAACCTTTCGTTAATGAAGATAACACGTATAAGTTAATTGCCAGAAACACTAAAATCGTCGCATAGGGCAGCGGCTATTCACCTCGACAAGTAATGGGCTCCATTACGGCTGAGAATTTGATAAGCAACATTTTACTACACAGACGCCTTATCGCCGCTTCAAATCAGCCATGACCGGGAAAGACAATCAACCTTTGCGGCCCTGATTAACAATTTTATCGGCCTATTTAATATTTTCCTTTTTCCTAATCTCATTTGTTTTACATAATTCACAACTACATTTGTAGCAACATACATACACGCATGTATACGTACGTCACATCTCCCCTACCTCACAATACACTCACCAGTTCTACGATACTCACCATTTCTCTGTACCTACCCTGATGATGACGTAAGAAAGTCGAAACCTTGGTCCATATTTCTTCCGAAATTAAATGATTTTTCTGGCAGAAAATCTTTCTTATCTGAGACGGATTATTCGACAGAAGAGACAAAAACATTTGCCTTAAATATATAGAAATATTGTTTTATATATGTGTGTTTATTTATTACTTCAGACATTATCATAGTGGACACTCGTATTTGAAATAAACGCTTCATTTTTATTTTAAACATTACGCCTATCCGCCTGTGCATTCGAGAAATCTTAATAAACAAAATAAATTTTCGGATTAAAATAAGTTGTTCAGAAATATATCTGTATGTATGTATGCAATATGTAGATGTATAATAATAATAGCTGGTCACTTGTATTGAAGGATAAACCGTCTATATAGTGATTTTTCAAGCACAGCTTAGATGCGGCACAAGGCCTAAATTAGGGGGGTAGCCAGTGAGAATCGAACTCACTACTCAGTCGTAATTGTTCTAGCAAGACAAGCTTGCTAACCATTACACCACCTCGAGGTGCCCAATCGTCAATATATGTATAAGATCATATTTATGACATAGAAAACAATAAAATGAGAATGTGGAAAGTACTTCATCTCTTCTGCCTCAGAACTCTTCTCAGGTTATTTTACTTTCAAAGATAATCAAAAACCTGACAAATTCAGGTTTTGCCTCGGTCGATGACTGCTTTGTAACACGGTGTTTATCCATGGGTAGCAACTGTTAAATTCATATTTGTTTACGGCTAGAAAATAATAAAAATGGCTACTATTTCTTTCAAACTTCGACCAGAATAATGATATTTCTGAAATTTACCAATTCCCATGTGAACATTCTCGTCCTCGCAAAGCAGGAACAAAACGACATGTACCCTTTATTTATTCTACGATTATACAAAAGAGATCACAAAAGAATCTAGAAGTGAGTAGTTTCTCGTGATTTAAGCTTACAGTGTAAATTACTTTCACAAAGCTGCTCGCAAATATCTTTACCCATCATGTTTTCGTTATAGTATCCTTGGTAGCGACATTCAAAGTCCAGTATATACTGGTGGAATCGCTCGCCTTGCTTCTTGAATTTATCTATAGATGAGCGTCAAAGATGTGAGACTTTCAGGAACATCCTACTGCCCATTTTGTCGTAGTTCTTCACCAGGGTTTCAACAAGCTCCAAGGATTCTCCAGGAACCTCCGAAGCACCGTAGCAAAGCTATTCCACGCTGTTTTCTCCGTATTAGTGAGCGTCTTGGAGAATTCTTGGCATTCTATTGTCTTCTTTATTTGTGGCCCAACGAAGGCACCGTATTGACTTTTGCAGCAGACAGCTTAAGGAAGAAATCTTGAAGGTATTGAAGGCTGAATTTGTGAAAGTTTGTTTCGTAAAACCAAGTTTTAACTGCAGTGGAGGAAGCATTACTTTCCGGGGGTCCAACAATGGTCAGCCTCGACTGTTGTAGTGTTCTCTGGTGTCCCTGCTGTTCCATGCGCAAAGATAATACAGAAAATTGGTAAAGCCGCCTTATAGACGCATCAAGAAGGCCACAATTTTGAAGTCTCCGATAACCTCTCAACCGCACTCTTCATATTTCAAGACATCTAGCAAGAACTTGACATTACTGTATTCCTCCTTGAACGATTGATTCAGCGGAAGAGATGGATGAATGTTCCCGTTACGAAGCAGCACGGCTCTGAGGTTCCTGGATGAGATGTGTCGATGACGGGGTTACAGGTAATTGCAGTTGCTCCGAACAGACTGGTCACATTGTGTCATAAGCAAAGCCCATCTTGATCGGTGAAAAAGTTTTAAAGTACTGGTAACGATATCCCTGACCTGCGGCTTGCACCCTTTCATCTAACAAATTCCACCGGTTGAGCCTCGACGTCAAATGCACAGACATTGTGAGACCAAAATCCCTGATCAGGACGTTGAGCTCTCATTTTGGTTAGGGTACTATTTGTTTCTTTCCTCAGCTGCGCCCCTCTGTAACGTGGATCACTGACTTCATCCTCTTCTGAATTGCTGTTCTCATCTGAAGACGGCTACTATCTCTTTCTTTCGAGGCGTGGGTAAGGAGAGCTCAGAGCCGTGTGGCACTGGCGTGATGGATGAGAGAACGTCTGGATATATGATAGCAGGCGCATTCTTACCAGCTCGACGTTTGGAAATGTCCACCATGCAGAAGAAGCAATTGCTTGAGGGGTCAGTTGGTTCCCTCCAAATTCATGAGATGGCGAATTTCATGGCTATATTTTTCCCTGTGTATCATCCTGCAAAAAAGGAAACTAAAAATATGTGTATAAAAATACAAATCTATTTCACCCAGTGTTATTAAAAAATTCTAAAGTTACATTTTTGATTTTTTTTTAATTTCTAAAACTCATGCGCTGGCTATGTAAAATTCTAACTTTGGATCCCAAACGTTGCAAATGGAACAAAAATACGGAATCTTGAATACTGAACATCTCTAATATTCCGTATTTTTATGGTTCTTGCCAATGATCCAGTATAGAAAACATCCAAGATATTGTGGTCACATTTGCGCCATTGTTGAAACATATGTAATTCATATTTTTCAATATCACTGGTTTAAAAAAAAAATAAAAATAAAGAATATTTAAATTACAAAAAATTCCCAAACTTTTACACTTTAAAATTCCACTCTCCATACAAGCAAAACTTTCCATCTTACTTTCTAGAGTTCATTTACAGAGTTTGCAGATGAAATATGGTACCCAGGGTTTGTCTTGATCCCCGGCAGGCATGTCGAAATATACCTTGTAGGCCTCACATATTTTAGCAGATTTTGCCACAGAGTATTTTGTTTTCACTCTTGACTTGATGAATTTGTCACAGACATAGCAAAATCCGTCTGACGGATGCTTATAACGTCTTGATGCTCTCTGTGATTATTGAATCTATCAACGACAACTTGTTTACATTTAGACAACTACAGTTAAACTGAACTCTTGAGTTTACTTTCCCTGTATATATACTACCATCAATTTTACTAGAACCTCCTAGAAATTCTTGAAACGTTTAGAAACTTCTCGAAAGCTCTTGAAACTTCTAGAAAGTTCTAGAAAATTTCCCTTCAGCAACTCAGTGGTGAATCTGTCTGGAATGTAATGGAAAATAGGTTGATTTCAAAACATCGGTGGCCAGTAAACAAAAGCAAAGTTTAAAGGGAATTATATTCATTACCTTTGTTTTCTAGACATGTAATTAAGAAATAACAATTAGCGAACAGATGAATAAATGTTAAAATTTTATTACATAGTGTACTACAAAACTAATGACTAAATACTTGTCACGTCAAATCTTTTATGGCAGTCATCATAAAATTACATCACACTTCACATGTATATTAAACACGATGTCAATGGGATACATAGTGAATTTTGGACAATGTATTCTACGAAAGGACAGTATTTTTTATATCGTCCTCTGTAAATTCGGGAACAGTCTAAGAATTAACTTTAATTTCACCAATTCTACTTTAAACGTTGTTTATATTTATTAAGCTTAACCCAATTATAAACATTTGCCTGCCTCATGGGCTTGCTAATCTCCGCTTTACGACATGCACAAATAATTTCGTCCACTTCATATTCCTTAATGCTCTTATACGCGTCTACGGAGCATTCTCACAGTCGCACCACGGTAGGTGTTGCAGCAGCAGTTTCTTCAACAATTGGGTTTTTATGAGGTTCGAATTGTCAGCCCGCCTAAACGCTTTTAGTTTCAAAGTTGCCTTTCTCTTGGACTGATTTCCAAGTATGGTTAGTGTCATACAGGAAGAAAATGAGCAACTATCAACACTGAGGTTCGTGCATGAGACTCTGAACTTATGACTATATGTTTTCCGCCAGCTGAATAAATAGCGGTGTCAGGCTACTGACTGCAGTGATTATTGAGTGGAACTATCCAGTCGAATTAGTGTGAATTATTGTGCGTCGATGATTTGGGTTTTGATTTAGGATTTACCGAACGTTAAGCCGAGCCGCGCTACTAACAAGGTTTTCACTGAAATAGTTAATTATCTTTGGTTGACTTTTACTTTTTTGTACTTGTTAGTTTTCGGTTGTAATTAAATACTGTTTTATCTTAACATTGAAGTCTTGAGTTATACTTAATTATTAACTGCCACCGTACGTCACAAAGTTAGAAAGTCCAGTCTGCCATGATATTTTACACATAGTTGAAAGAAGAATAGACTGATTCATGCCTTTCTTATGTGTATTTGTGCGAAAGGGAACTCAAGCGAACTTGGACGAAATTTGAACTCGGCATGCCGATTCCACTTTTTTTGACGATAATCGCATATCCGGTTGATAGTAAATCAGGTCGGTTAAAAGAAAAACAGAAATATTTCTAATCATCGCCATCCAAGGTGACCCTTTCAAAATCGGAGGAACATTCCAATGTTAATATATTTCGAAAACCTTCCGTGATGGGCGAGTCACTTTTTAAGTCGGCAAAGAAAATTTTACATTTTTGTTGCTGTGACAGACTTTCGCTTTAGAATTCACCAGTGCCGCCTCACAGACGCCCTTATTGTTATTATCGCGAAGTCCCCCTTGCAGTTCCCCCCCCCCCCGACACCTATCTTCAAAGGAAGCCGGTCATAGTTATCTCAGTGAACTCGTGAATTAATGGGTGGCATCTTTAGTTTCGTCTACTGAATCTTCTGTTTCGTCATCCTCCAACACTGCCTAGCATTCAATTGACATCAAAGCATTGCTCTCTCTTTCTCTTTTTCTTCATTTCTTTCTTTCTTCCTTTCTTTCTTTCTTTCTTTCTTTTCACTTTTGTTAACCGTTCTTCCTTCCTTTCTTTCTTTCTTTCTTTCTTTCTTTCTTTCTTTCATTTCTCTTTTTTATTTACCGTTCTTTTTCCTTTCGTTCTTTTCTCTTTTTTTACCGTTCTTCCTTTCTTTCTTTCTTTCTTTCTTTCTTTCTTTCTCTCTTTCTTTATCACTTTCTTTCTTTCTTTTTTCTCTCTTTCTTTGTGTCTTTTTCTTTCTTTCATTCTTTATTTTCTCTTTTTTGTTTCCCGTTCTTTCTTCTTTCCTTCCTTTCTTTCTTTCTTTCTTTCTTTTTTTTTTTTTTGTATTTACCATTCTTTCTTTCTTTTTCGTATTACTTTCTTTTCTCTTTTTTGTTTCCCGTTCTATATTTCTTTCTTTCTTTTCTCTTTTGTATTTTCCATTCTTTCTTTCTCTGTGTCCTATACGGAACCGTCAATTGATCTGACGTGCTATACCACTCAGCTACAGAGAAGCGTCTGTTAGCAAAGTCAAAATTATTGATTATGAACGACAAATTTACGACCTACGATTTCCCGAACGATCATATCTACTCACGAAAAGATCGAGAAAGATCGTCTAAGATTTGTTGTTTATAAATAGTAATTTGAACTTTGCTAACCAAACGCTTCTCTGTAAGTGAGTGGCATAGCACGTCAGATCAATTGACATATAGGCCACAGGTTCGATTCCTGTCGGAGAACGCATATTTTCTACAAAATTTTTCGAACTTTCAGGCGGGTTAATGTAATTAATACTGTTTATTTAAAAAAAAATAAATAAATAAAACAGAGCATTTACTTACAAAAATTGTATCTATTATAGTAACGTACAGACAGAAATATGTTAAATAATTGTTGGACTTAATATATTTAATAATATATATATATATATATATATATATATATATATATATATATATATATATGTGTGTGTGTGTGTGTGTGTGTGTGTGTGTGTCTGTGTCTGTGTGGGCGTGTGTCTGTGTGTATTTCCAGCAATACATTTTTGAAAAAAAATATTACCAGCAATAAAAATCTTGTCGGCATTAAATAACCCACTGAGGTTGATATGCCGTAAAACAAAACAAGCATTTCACAGATAACATCCTGTTGAAACTTGACTAATGCATGGAATAATAAGGCAAACACAAAATGTAGTTAGAATAAAATGTATTGAAACAAGAAAGTGTACACAATATTTACATATAGTCTTTTGTATATTTCTGGGAAGACCGTTCCTGGAGAATGTGTTGACTAAGTCGCAGTCGGGCAGAGTCTCTAGTTGGATCTCTTGATTTGCCTCCCTGTCTTCCGGTACCAACCATATTTATATCGTCGGTACTCCGCTATGCAAATTAGGTGGATCCTACCACAACACATCCCCACCTTTGGGCTATTAAAATTTCTTAATAACATCATTACCCCTTATCTACCACCAATTACAGCATCACATCCACCCACGGATTCCTTCAAATTCTAAAAAGTATAAAACCAACCCAAGGTATTTTACAGTCACTCGGCGTTAAAGATTTATTCACAAACGTCCCCGTCGATCAAACCATTGACATTATCCTTAACTCCGTGTACACAAATAATTCCATTCCACCTCAATCTATCAAACCAAATATCCTCAAAAAATTATTACATGCATGCACAACCAAAGTCCCCATACTGGCAACATCTACACCCAAACTGATGGTGTTTGTATGGGAAATCCACTCGGCCAATGCTTCTCTAATTACTATAATTCCATGTAGAAAACATGGTATTTAAACAGGTCACTACACTCAAAATATATGTCCGCTACATAGAAAAACAAACAGGAAATAGATAATCTCAAAACCACATTTGAAAAAAATATATGTCCTTAACTTTACCTATGGAATGAGTCAAAAGAATAAATTTCCATTCTTAGACATTCCCGTAGAATTCAGTAACTTTCACCATAACATTATATAAAAACCCACCAGCATAAACTCTTGCCGCCTTAATTTTAATAGTAACTGCCGACTTAGATATAAAATAGCAGTTATAAAAAAATTTCAAAAAGAGAGTACACGAGAATTCATCCTCTCGTCTACTTATCCTTAAAGAACTCAACAAGGCAACACAGACACTAGTTAATAATAATATACCGAACTACCTCATCAACCATCAAATTAAACTATTACTTTCAAACGAAACTATTATCAATACTGAACACACAGACAAAAACAATAACATTAACATCTTCTACAAAAGCCAAATACACGTCAACTATAATTAAGATTAATCTTCACTTAGAATTATTATAAAGAAATACAATACGAATAAGAAATTAAATTATTTATCTATTACAAAAAATTTAAAACAGTTAACCTTATCATAAAAAATAACAACACACCTTCAAAAAACTATAAAGAACCAACATTATTTACAAGTTCAAAAGAACTGTGGCTCTGATCAAACGAAACTCATAAATCATTACATCGGTCACACTACTACGTGCCTATCCAGATGACTAATGTTACATAAGTCCGACTACAGCTTTATTAGAACTCATTTAAACACACAGGAAAAAACTACCAGATTCCATCTGAGACATACTAGTAGAAAATAGAAGCGTAATAACCTCATCCACAAGTTAAAAAGATTAAAAATAATGCAAGCCCTAATAATAAAAAACGAATAATGACATTCACTATGAACATGGCCACAATCTGATGACCGTGTTTGGAAAATAAAACATCCCTATAACTCTAGATACATACATAACACAACCGATACATTCAGGTAAAAGTAAAATAAACTCATACTTGATAATGGATAAAAGTGTAGACAAAAGCGGTCGGAAAAGCAGAACATTTGGATAGGTTTTACACATTTTCTGTCCACTTTTACGAATAGAAGAAAAATTAAATAAAAGGCTTTATCGCAGTTCCTTGTCAGTAATGTTTAAAGAAATTTGTACAAAAGAGTGTTGGTGCCTAAATATACAATATATATATATATATATATATATATATATATATATATATATATATATATATATATAAATTCATTTATTCGAAAATTAAAACATAAATATGTTATAAAATCACTACAAAAATAGCCATTTTGTTTCAACACTTCTGGTGTCTTATCAAGTGATGGTGATTAAAACACCAGAAGTGTTGAAACAAAATGGTGATTTTTGTAGTGATTTTATAACATATTCATGTTATAATTTTCGAATAAATAATTATATTTGTTCTACTCTGTATTCAGCTCTCTTTTAAGAATAGTATTTGTTGGTTATTGGAATTTATCCTATACTTGGGTATATATATATATATATATATATATATATATATATATATATATATATATATATATATTATAATTATTTTAAAAAAATATGATTCCTTCGCTGCATTAGAGTTCTCATGTTTCGAAAACAATAACCAAAAACCTGAATATAATTATTAAAATTAAATTGAATTAAAGTATCAAGCCCTGTTTCATCCTCAAGTGAACATTTTTGGAATCATTTTTTTTTTAAACAATTATAATTTAAGCTCTACTTCTGTATGGAGCACTGTTTTTTAAGAATAAAAACAAAAATACTAAAGAACTCCGGATTATTTACCCAACGTGTTCTTTCTTATTTTTCTATACATACATATATATATATATATATATATATATATATATATATATATATATATATATATATGTATATATATATATATATATATACACGAACACACACACACATATATATATACATATATATATATATACATATATATATATATATATATATATATATATAGCAGTGGCTGACCGCTATTAGGGGGGCTACCCAATCCCTGTTGTACACCCACAGACCCACCTGTGGTCTATACAGCAACTGTGCTGAGCAGACCTTAGTTACAGTTTCTGGGAGAGTACACAGTATCTGGCGAGACCAATAGTTTGACAAGGCCACTTCGCTCAACTCCTCAATTGACTTGTGACTTTGTTCTAGCGCAATCTTCGACGGCTCGCAAATCGCTGTGTCTACACCCCATTTTACTCACAAGGCTTCGGTTAACCCGTGGTATGATTTTCACTCACTTTCCAACGGTGTTACACGCCCAAGACCGATGGCATCAAGAAGTCACTTTCCTGGCAAATCGACCTAAACCGAAAGTTCTATTACTTTCCAGTTGGACGCAGAAATAAGAGGACATTCTTCGAAAGCTACGTACACAAAAATATATGTCTTGAGTTTCAGGATTGCATTCACTCAAGAAAAAGAAAATAAAAAATAGGAAGAGATCAAATAATAATAATAATAATAACCACACCAGACCCAATTACTGACATAGGACCTGTTATAATTCTATGGGACTACACAATACACACTGAGAGAACAATCAATGCCAACCGCCCAGACATTGTTATTACAGACCACAAACAAAAAAATTGCCTCCTTATTGATATGGCAGTCCCTGCGGACTGCAATGTATCTTTGAAGATATTCAAAAAGCTTTCAAAATACAAGGACCTTGAAATAGAAATCTCAAAAATGGGGCACATGGGAACATCAACAATCCCTTTTGTAGTTGGAGCCCTCGGATTTGGTTGAAAAAGATTACAGTAGATTAATTGAAGGGATTCCTGGAAGTCGATGCGCCAAAGAGATACAAAAAATTCTTCTGACAAGTACAGCCCACACTTTACGAAGGGCTTTATCTATGTAATTTTTTATTTTTATTTTTTTTAATTTTTTTTTTTTTTGTCAGTGGAAAGTGTCATGATGCCATTTCTAACCTTAGGTCTCTGGGTGGGACCCGGAAAGAAATGTGTAAACGCCAGATATCAAAGGAAATAAAAATAATAATAATAATACGAATAAATATATTCCGAATCAGTAGAACTCTGCGAAACCGTTTCACAGAAAACGTCAAAATAGTCGAAAAAAGTTAAATAAAAATTGGCACAGACAAACCTTGTCTGTATTGTTAAATAAAACTCGTTTGAAAGAATTCTTGCTGCCTAAATACACCTTATTTAATTTATATGACCCTGCAGCAAACAAGTGCACTAAAACAACAAAATTTCCAAGTTTGATCATAGCAAGAGCAATTTAAACCATCTGGAGATAAGATCAAATAGCCCCAAGCAAAAAAATTGACGAACACGCAATTCTAGAAAGCGACTGTCGATAGTACTAGAATGCAAAAGAATTGGATTTTGAAATGTTTGCAGTTCTTAATTCTGACATAAAACACCTTGACCGGAAGTTATAAAAACGAAATAAAAAGTGGGACAGACAGACAGACGTTGCTGGTATTTGTTCAATAAAACTTGTTTGAAGAGATGGCGGGAAAATCCTCGATAGAATTTAATTTTAAATTAAAAATTGCGTACATACACACACACACACATACACACGCACACACACACACATATAGTGTATAGTGGCTGTCGACTCACAAAGTGAGTATGACCATCACTGATATGCCCCAACAACACTGCATTCATTTGTTGTGTGAACGACAGTGGCTCATAAAGCCAGCCATCGATCTGCATTTCTTGTTACATATGTGGCATATCAAATCATCTCCGGGTGGTGGAAGGAGACTTTGATCATCATCACTTCCAATGTGTTTTTATATATGCCTAGTAAAGCCCGACCTGGACTTGCACACATTAGTGCAAGTCGGGCATTCAAAGCATGCCATTACGAATTCGTCATATGCAATAGCCTGTTGGTGTTGGTATGATTTCTGGTGACAGAGCAGACATGCCATGAGCAGATATGTCCAATTGCATTGGGCACATGGCCAGGTTGGTACCTCATGGCAATTCAGGGATCCCTGCCGAACCCCTCTCTTCAGTTCTGCATATATTTATGATGCCTCATGGAAGATCTTGATGCGATCTCTATCCTCTACTTGCTTAAAACTTAATCATAAAATGAACAGAAATTAAGAAATATTTTCTGTGTTTAATATCATTTGTCTTGCAAGAGATCTTTTAAAATTCGTCATTCACACGAAGGTATAATGGCAGAGAACAGTAAAATAAACACACACATACCATAATTAAGTAATTCATCGAGTTTAGAAGAAATCTCAACAGAATGCAGAAGGCACTAGACGGCCGTTTCGTCCTATATTTGGGACTCATCAGCAGTGCGCATCCACTACCAGAAATTGAAACCCGGACAGTTATGTTATTAAGCAAACGTCATACCAACTGTGCCACGGGCCCCGGTGACGAAGAGGTTACGAATCGAACTCGACATAGCGCCGTTCATTCACATATTCCGTGGTGGAACTCATCCAAGTTCCTTTAACCAAGGATTGTGCCCCGGAGAGCCACGACTACTATCACCAAGCGAGATGAGTCCCAAATATAGGACGAAACGGCCGTCCAGTGCTTTCTGCATTCTGTTGAGGTTTCTTCGAAAACTCGATGAATTACTTAATTATGATTATCTCAAATCCTCCTAACAGTTTCATATATATATATATATATATATATATATATATATATATATATATATATATATATATACATATATATATATATATATATATATATATATATATATATATATATATGCACACACGAGGTCAGATCAAGAAGTTATTGGGACTGTTGCTATGGTAACGGAGCTGAGGTACAAAGGGTGAAGCCGCTTTGTATAGATTGACATCGCACAATGTCGCGCTAAGTTATAACTTTCTCGCTCACTTCCGTTGTTTACAGCAGACCCTGGAAAGAAATTGCGTAGATTATAGACGTCTCATCACACAACAGGGGTCCCATCACTGACCCTGGTTTGTACAGAGGTTTTGGGCAAAGCAAAATATTTCGCAGATCTGACAACCACTCTATTACCCAGATCTCGCTCTTCGCGACTTTTTACTCTTCCAAAACCAAATCCCACTTGAAAAGGAAAAGATTTCAAAACATCAAAGGAATCCAAGCGAATGCGACGAGGCAGCTACTCTTTACTTTTTATGTAACGTGTCCTTTCAGGACGTAGGCGATCATGGCTCTCCACGTCCCTCTATCCCTTGCAGCTCTCAACAAGTTCTTCCACCTGCAGAAGCTCACCAGATATGTCATGCGTTGTTTTCCCTTGTCTCTCTTTCCCTCTATTCAACCCGTGAGTATCAGATTCTCCAGGCCCTCCTTCCTCATTGTGTGTCCCAGGAACTTAAGCTACCTCTTCCTGATATTAAGTATAAGCCTCCTCCTTGTTTGCAACCTCTCTAAGATTACATCGTTGCTCACACGCTCGGTCCATGATATCCTTAGCATCCTTCTGTAGAACAACATCTCTTCTTCATCTTTGAGGAAATCATCCAACATTCGCTGCCGTAAAGAAGAACAGATGTCACGTAACAGTTCAGTATTCTTTTCTTTGTTACGAAAGAAATCCTCCTGTCTCGCAATACTCTGCTCAGCTTTTGGAATGCGTCCTGACCAACGTCTTTTCCTACTGGGCCACGTGTCCTCGAGGACATCTGTGTATGAATTTTTGGTACTTATAAACCTGATGTCTCAGCAGCCATTTTTACCAGTGCTCATATTGCAATTTTTCTGTTATTATTATTACATTTTTTTACCAGAGGTTATGTTGCAAGTCCAATCACCTGAAGAAGGCCGGAATGTACAACGGCCGAAACATTGTGAATACGGCATTGAAGATGAGGATAGCTGTCCGAATAATGTAAATAATGCAAGTAATCATAATTTCGCATCTCAGAGATACAGACAGATATGGAAGAAAAATTGCAAACACCTCCAGAAGGCCGGAGCGTACAACGACCGAAACGTTGTGAATATGGCAAGGATTTTTTAATAACTGAATATGTAGATTTTTATAATGTGTCTGTATCAATAGTGATGAGTATATTTTTTTATTTTCCAAACACGGTCAAGACGCTGTGGCCATGTTCATATTTGATATGATTAAGTTTTGGCATTTTTCTTTCTTAATATTAATGCTTCCATTATTTTTAGTTTGGATTTTTTTTATGTAGATGACGCTATTATGCTTGCATTTTCCACAAATATGTTGCGGCGCAGAGTTTGTGTGTGTTTCAATTTGTACTAATTGAGCTATGGTCTGAGAGAAAAAAAAGAAGTTTTCTTGATAAGCATGTAGTACAATGTTCAATAAAAGTATTCATAAATTTCTTTTGATCAGTGACTCAGTTCCTTGAGGGACGCGTAAATTCATAAATAACATTGGTCCTCCGCAATTTGGATCTTGCAGAGGAGTTGCTATCATATGACGCTTAGATTAGTTGTTTGCAAATTGCTTTATACATAGATATATGATAGCTAACTCATCGTTTCAGAGCACCCCCCTCTGTTAGGGCGGCTAGCCAATCCCCTTTGCAGACGCCTATCTATCTATCTATCTATCTATCTATCTATCTATCTATCTATCTATCTAATTCTTTTCATATCTCTCTATTCCAGTCTGTCCATATCTATCTATCTATCTATCTATCTATCTATCTATCTATCTATCTATCTATCTAATTCTGTTCATATTTGTCTATTCCAGTCTGTCCATTATCTATCTATCTATCTATCTATCTAATTCTTTTCATATCTCTCTATTCCAGTCTGTCCATATCTATCTATCTATCTATATATCTATCTATCTATCTATCTATCTATCTAATTCTTTTCGTATCTGTCTATTCCAGTCTGTCCATATCTATCTATCTATCTATCTATATATCTATCTATCTATCTATCTATCTAATTCTGTTCATATCTGTCTATTCCAGTCTGTCCATTATCTATCTATCTATCTATCTATCTATCTATCTATCTATCTATCTATCTATCTATCTATCTATCTAATTCTGTTCATATCTGTCTATTCCAGTCTATCCATTATCTATCTATCTATCTATCTATCTATCTATCTATCTATCTATCTAATTCTGTTCATATCTGTCTATTCCAGTCTGTCCATTATCTATCTATCTATCTATCTATCTATCTATCTATCTATCTATCTATCTAATTCTGTTCATATCTGTCTATTCCAGTCTATCCATATCTATCTATCTATCTATCTATCTATCTATCTATCTATCTATCTATCTATCTATCTATCTATCTATCTATCTCTCTCTCTATATATATATATATATCGATCTATCTATCTATCTATCTATCTAATTCTGTTCATATCTGTCTATTCCAGTCTGTCCATTATCTATCTATCTATCTATCTATCTAATTCTTTTTCATATCTGTCTATTCCAGTCTGTCCCTATCTATCTATCTATCTATCTATCTATCTATCTATCAATCTGTGTTCAGGCACATTTGTGTTTGTTCAACACCCACAGAGCCCACCTGTGGTTTATACTGCAACTATGCTGGGCGGACCTTAGTTACAGTTTCTATGTGAGAACGCATCAAATAGGATGATCCACAGTTTTGAACAAGACCTCTACGCTGAAACCCTCGATCACAATGACTTGTGACTTCGTGATGTCACAACCATCGACGGTTGAATCTAAATATTTCTGTCTGCCTAACTTCACTTACAAGACTTGTATCAATCAGTGGCATGGTTTTAAGTTTCTTTCTAAAGGTGACACGCGCTGAGATCACATCCACTGGCTGAGATTATCAAAAACGTCCAAACTCTTGGTCAAGATCAAGACAGGGATGAGATTCAAAACATGGTCGGAAAATGAACTCGGTCACGTTCACATTCACCCATCCATCCATCCGTATGTATATACAGACATACACACATACATACATATGAACAAGATAGATAGATAGATAGATAGATAGATAGATAGATAGATAGATAGATAGATATGAACAGACTGAGATAGATAGATAGATAGATAGATAGATAGATAGATAGATAGATAGATAGATATAGATAGATAGATAGATAGATAGATAGATAGATATGAACAGCCTGACATAGATAGATAGATAGATAGATAGATAGATAGATAGATAGATAGATAGATAGATATGAACGGCCTGAGATAGATAGATGTTTAATTGTTAATTATTTTTGTAAATGGGATTAATAAAAAACTGGTTCTGTTACCAAAGATTAAGAAATTCATTTTCAACATTTGGTTGAATCTTACTGTCGGATGAAGACATGAATTACTTTATATCACTTTATCTCCAATGTAAAATCTTTTCTTTATTCCAGGTTATTTAATTGGAACCTGCGTCTATTATGGGCCAAGGTGCTTGTGTAAATGTTTTTTTTCTATGGTGTTTATTTTTTGTTTATAAGCATAGGTTTACAAGAAAATTGAGCGTGCTTGATTTTTATATAAAACAGTGGTGAAGTATTCGTTTTTGTGTAGCAGAGAGCTGGAGACAGAGATAGAGATTTACGTGAGAGCTTGTGTTGAGGATAAGAGAGAAAGAGAGAGAGAGAAAGAGAGATAGGCCTCAGTGGCGTAGAGGTTGGGGCGATGGTATGTTTTTGATTTTCTTTGTTTCGAAAGAATCAAAAACTTGAAAATTCACCGTCAGGAATGATAAAAGCAGAGAAAAGGCGAATTGCTATCAAATCAAATACCATAACAATAGAATTGTGAAGTCTTCAAATGCTTACAAAAGAAACGGTTCGAAAGAAAATGAAGTCTCTGGAAGAAAATCTTCTTTTTTTTGGTTCTTGATTAAGTTAAAGAAGAAGAATATGGAAAGCTAAAAACATGCGAGGAAGAGGAAGAAAAACATGAAAGAGAAAAAAGGGGATGATTGAAGTAAAAGTCAATTTAGGTTTCGCCCTGTCTTTTTTCGTTTTTCGTCCTTCTTTTTTATTTTATTTTTTAAGAAGATGGACAAGAAAGATAGCAAGAAGAAGAAGAAAATGAAATCAAATAAAGAAATTTAAAAGAAAAGCAAAGAATATGAAGTAGAAAAAACACGAAAAAAGGAGACAAATATGCCAGAGAAATGAAAGAGAAAAGGAAAAAAAGAAAGAGAAATGATGATCAAAACCAAAAGAAAAAAGGAAAGAGAAAAGAAGGAAAAGTTAAAGTGAATAATAATAATAATAATAATAATAATAATAATAATAATAATAATAATAATAATAATAATAATAATTAGAAAAAGAAGAGAACGAAAAAGAAGAGGAAGAAAGAAACAAGAAAAATGAAGAAGAAAAGCAAGAGAAAAGGTGAAAAAATCTTAGAGAAAAATAGAAAACGCGTGATTGGAACCAAAGGAAAAAAAGAACAAGAAACGAAAAGAAGAAAAACAAGAAGAAGAAAAAGAAGAAAAAAGCAAAAGAAAAAAAGAAGAAAGCCCAAGAAAAGAAAAAGAAAAAAGCAAGAGAGAAGAAGAAGAAGAAGAAGAAGAAGAAGAAGAAGAAGAAGAAGAAGAAGAAGAAGAAGAAGAAGAAGAAGAAGAAGAAAGCAAGAGAAAAGAAAAAGACAATTTGTAGCGAAGTAAGTGTATTTTCCCAAGAGGCAATTTCAATATTGGCGGAATGAACTCTCCTCTTTCCGATTCCTTTGCAGTACGCCAGAAATTCTTTGACGAGCCAGACATTAATGTTAATCACCGGTTTGGGGAAAATCGTAGTTTTCAGGGCAAAACCAGTAATCGCACTTGAATTTTACACATTTATTTGTCTTTCAAAATCGAATCGATACGTCAGTGGATGTTCCATTTTTCCTTCTTTATTCTTTGACCTTTTTCTTCAATGTTCAATTTTCTACTTCTCTAAGGTTATACATCTCAGCAGAAAGCTCTGAACTGATCCAATCTTCTCTAGAGACACATCGACTGCTCTAACTTGGTCATTTCACACGCTGTTATATATTTTTGCTAGTTTCTATTCGGACGCTACAACAAAATCTTCTTCACATTAATCTATTATTATTTCTTTGTTGTTTTTCATTCCAACGTTTTGGCCGGTTGAAATGTTCCCCGGTCTGGCTTCAGTTCATAACAGCAAATGTCATTTGATCGAAAACTGTATTCAGCGAAACCACTAAAATTTAATCTTCACCGAATCGTTTGTTTCCCAACAAAGAATTCAAACGAATAAAGTAAAAAGGAGATAATTATAATATGTGAATGGTTCCTTTGTTAAATTAAAAATGACACTTTGATTGTTGCTTATTTGCGATAATGAACCGTCCTGAGTATGACGATAAACTACATCCGCGTCCTGGGTAAGACGATAAACCACATCCAATAGCAAGGCACCACCTTGGAACCACCTCTTAGTCGCTGGTGTTCCGGGGTCCACCCTGACCAGGCGTGGTATCACCTGTCAGGATCCCAGCTATTGGTAAATAGTTAAACAAGAGGGATCCAAAAACTGTGAAAATATAGAAATAGGTTTTAATACCTGCAATAGTTTTTGGAAATACTTTTACCAGAAATATTTATTTTTAATTTTTTAAATTTACCAGCAATACATTTTTGAAAAAAGATATTACCAGCAATACATTTTAAAAAAATATTACCAGCAATAAATTTTGAAAAAAATATATTACGAGCAATCAATTTTGAAAAACAATTAGCAGAAATAAAAATCTTGTCGACATTAAATAACCGATTGTGATTGAAACACCGTAAAATTCTTTTGTCTTTTGTTTTGTTTCAAAACATTATTCAATGTAAAAGTATGTAAGCGCCAGGTAATGGGTTTTTTTTTTTCGGCCAACGAAAATAAAATTTAGATAAAAACGATTAAACTATGAATATAAAATAAATAAAAAGAAAAGTTTGAATTAATATAGATTTCTTTTTAATATTTAATCAATTTACTCACGTATTTTGGATAGAACACATATTTTTAACCTGATGGGGTTCGCCATATTTTATTCGTGTTTAAATATTCTTAGAAGAAAACCAAAGTATTAAGCTATATTCTTACGTGAATGAAGACCTTGTGGCTTATCCCACTTGTCTTTGCCAAAACGCCTGCTGGGGGTGGGGCTATTTAAGTCTATAAAAGGGCAATAATATTCTCAGTCTTTTTCTCTCTCTCTCTCTCTCGCTCTCTCTCTGCCTCTTTCTGTCTTTCTCTGTTTCTCTCTCTCTCTCTCTCTCTCTCTCTCTCTCTCTCTCTCTCTCTCTCTCTCTCTCTCTTTTGCTCTGTTTAACTTTTACCTCCAGATGCAGTCGACGTCGATAAAGAATGCTGTTGAGTAGGCGCGTTCTCTGTCTTGGTCCTCTGTTGACTTTTGAACTCTCTCACAAACGCCCGCACATACACGTGTCTATAACTCACACACGCACATATACACACGTATTTATCACTTACACACAATATGCATCCCCCTATAAATAATGTTAATGTTTTTTTTTCTTTCATTACAATTGCAATTCCTTTTGTTAATAACATGCACTGTTGTTTGTTTCATATTCGCCGTTGCGTTGTCTTTATTTTTGCCTGAACTCACATATAAACATTTAATATCCAAAGTGTTCCTACAAAATAATTGTAGCGATATTTACCAAAACATAGTAGTATTCTGCAAGAACATCAATAACGAATTTATTGATAATTATCGTAAATAAACAAGAAAAGTTTCAAATTATGCATATTTCTTAACATTTGATTTTTCGTTGAAGTGAACCATTCGGTGAAGTGAACCATTCGGTGATGTGAATCATTCGTTGAAGTGAACCATTCGGTGAAGTGAACCATTCGGTGATGTGAACCATTCGGTGAAGTGAACCATTCGGTGAAGTGAACCATTCGGTGAAGTGAACCATTCGGTGATGTGAAGCATTCGGTGATGTGAAGCATTCGGTGATGTGAAGCATTCGGTGATGTGAAGCATTCGCTGAAGTCAAACATTCGTTGAGATTTAACCATTAGATGAAGTGAACCATTCGTTGAAGTGAACATTTTGGTAACTGAACCATTGGTTGAAGTGAACCATTAAGTGAACCATTAAGTGAAGTGAACCATTCGGTGAAGTGAACCATTCGGTGAAGTGAAACATTTGATGAAGTGTATCATTGGTTGAAGTAAACCATTTGTTGAAGTGAACCATTCGGTAAAGTGAACCATGAGATGAAGTGTATCATTGGTTGAAGTGAACCATTTGTTGAAGTAAACCATTCCTTGAAGTGAACCATGTGATGAAGTGAATCATCGATTGAAGTGAACCATTTGATGAAGTGAATCATTAAGTGAAGTGAACCATTCGTTGAAGTGTACCATTCGGTGAAGTGAAACATTCATTGAAGTGAACCATATGTTGAAGGGAACCATTCGGTGAAGTGAACCATTTGTTTGAGTTAAAATATGTGATCATGATTATCATTCGTTGAAGTGAAACATTCCTTGAAGTAAACTATTCAGTGAAGTGAACCATTTGATCAGGTGTACCATTTGGTGAAGTGAACCATTTGATGAAGTGAACCATTCGGTGAAGTGTACCATTTGTTGAAGTGAAGCATTCGGTGAAGTGAAGCATTCGTTGAAGTGAACCATTCGGTGAAGTAAACCATTTGATGAAGTGAACCATTCGGTAAAGTCAACCATTCGTTGAAGTGAACCATTTGATGAAGTGTATTGGTTGAAGTGAAGAAAGATGAGGTGTATCATTCGGTGAAGTGAACCATTCATTGAAGTGTACCATTTGATGAAGTGTATCATTCGGTGAAGTGAACAATTCGTTGAAGCGTACCATTCGGTGAAGTGAACAACTCGTTTAATTGAGCCATATGGTTCGATGTATCTTTGGTTTAAGTGAAACATTTGTTGAAGTGTACCATTCAGTGAAGCGAGCCATTTAATGAAGTGTACCATTTGGTGAACACAACCATTCGTTTAAGTGAACCATGTGATGAAATGTATCATTGGTTGAAGTGAACCATTTGATTAGGTGTACCATTAGGTGAACGATTCGTTAAAGTGAAGCATGTGATGAAGTGTATCATTGTTTGAAGTGTACCGTTCAGTGAAGTGAACCATACGTTGAAGTGAATCATTTGTTAATGTGTACCATTCGGTGAAGTGAAACATTTGATGAAGCGTATTGGTTGAAGTGAAGAAAGATGAGGTGTACCATTCGGTGAAGTGAACCATTAGTTGAAGTGAACCATTTGATGAAGTGTATAATTAAGTGAAGTGTACCATTTGTTGAAGTGGACCATTCGGTGAAGTGAACCATTCGTTAAAGTGAACCATTCGGTGAAGTGAACCATTTGTTGAAGTGAACCATTTAATGAAGTGTATCATTCGGTGAAGTGAAGCATTTGATGGGGTGTACCATTCGGTGAAGTGAACCATTCGTTGAAGTGAACCATGTGATGAAGTGTATCCTTGGTTGAAGTGAACCATTTGATGAAGTTTATCATTAGTTGAAGTGAACCATTTGTTGAAGTGTACCATTCGGTGAAGTGAACCATTTGATGAAGTTAACCATTCGTTGAAGTGAACCATTCGTTGAAGTGAACCATTCGTTGAAGTGAGCCATGTGATTGATGTATCATTGGTTCAAGTGAACCATTTGTTGAAATGAACTCTTTGATGAAGCGTATCATTGGTTGAAGCGAACCATTTGATGAAGCATTCGGTGAAGTGATTCATTCGTTGAAGTGAACCATGTGATGAAGTGTATCAATTGGTTGAAGTGAACCATTTGATGAAGCGTATCATTCGGTGAAATGAACCATTTGTTAAAGTGAACAATTCGTTGAACCATGTGAGGAAGTGTATCATTGGTTGAAGTAAACGATTGGTTGAAATGAACCATTCGTTGAAGTGAACCATTTAATTAAGTGTATCATTCGGTAACGTGAACCATTCGGTAAAGTGAACCATACGTTGAAGTGAACCAAATGAGGAAGTGTATCATTGGTTGAAGTGTACCATTCGGTGAACTCAACCATTTGATGTAGTGTATCATTCGGTGAAGTGTATCATTGGTTGAAGTGTACCATTCGTTGAAGTGAACCATTTAATTAAGTGTATCATTCGGTAACGTGAACCATTCGGTAAACCATTTGTTGAAGTGAACCATTTGAGGAAGTGTATCATTGGTTGATGTGAACCATTCGGTGAAGTGAACCGTTTGTTTGAGATAAAATATGTGATGAAGTGTAGCATTGGTTGAAGTGAACCATTTGGTGAAGTGTGCTATTCGTTGAAGTTAACCCTTTGATGAAGTGTATAATTGGTTTTAGCGAACCATTTTATGAAGGGAACCATTCGCTGAAGTGAATGATTCGTTGAAGTGAACCATGTGATGAAGTGTATCATTGGTTGAAGTGAACCATATGATGAGGTGTACCATTCGGTGAAGTGTATCATTGCTTGAAGTGTACTATTCGGTGAAATAAAGCATTCGTTGAAGTGAACCATTTGATGAAGTGAACCATTCGGTGAAGGGATCCATGTGATGAAGTATATCATTGGTTGAAGTGAACTATTTGATGAAGTGTACCATACGTTTAAGTGAACCATTTGCTGAAGTGTATCATTGGTTGAAGTGAACCGTTTAATGAAGTGTACCATTCGGTGAAGTGAAACATTCGTTGAAGTGAACCATGTGATGAAGTGTACCATTTACTGAACTGAACCATTCGGTGAAGTGAAATATTCGTTTAAGTGTACCATTTGATGAGGTGAACAAATCGTTGAAATGAACCCTTCTTTGGAGTGAACCATTCGTGAAGTGAACAATTCAGAAGAGTTGGAGCAGCTAGTGAAAATTGAACCCATGAAATGATCTGTGTGACATTTGTTTCTAGGGCAGGTGTCATCTACCTTTTAACATGAACTATGTTTAACGTTGTCGGACGCAATGTCACACATGTGACATACGCAGAGATACGACTAGCTATGTATGCAGCCAGCCTCTGTTCGAAGGGCTACACTGATGTGAACAACCAGGGTGACGGTTTCCTCAATCGTCGGCGGAAGCAACGGCCAAGTGTTCGTGACCAAGCCGATCTTACAAATTGGAGAGATCGGCTGTGGGACAGTCCAAGATGCGAGCTACGAATTGGACACGCCAGTATCAAGCAACTGCAGCAATTATTTCTCTGGCAAGTGGTTTAACAGGCGTCGGAAAATATGACACCAAAATCCAAAGGCCCATTGGAATAGGGAAAGATGTCTTCTTAAAACTAAACGAAGTATTAAGGAACATGAAAAGTTTCTTGCAAACAAATAAAAGACTAATGAAGTGCTATGTGATATCAATGCTCCTATATGGCAGCGAATGGTAGATAATTTCATCACAGATGAAATGGCTTGAGGTAACATAGGATTGGTTCTACAGAAGGACGCTAAGAATACCATTGACGGAACATGAAAGCAACGGGGAACTTTTTATTAAAATAGGAACAAAAACGACAATTGTACAGAGAATCAGAAAGAAACTTATGGAAACGTCTGAAACACGTAATGGGGGGCGTTCTGGGTATAACGATAAACTACATCTGCTTCCTGGGTCAGACGTTAAACTACTTCCAACAGTAAGGCCTCCGATCAGGAGGTTTTTGAGTAGCGTGGAACCACCTCCTAATTGCTAGTGTTCCCAGGTTCAGGCTAACCCGAGGTGGTAGCACCTGTTCGGGTCCCAGCTGTTGGCAAATAGTTAACCCCTAAACTGGTGTCAAAAGACTCTGTAGGTGTAGAAATAGGTTTTAATACCACCAATAACTTTTTTGAAGGAAAAATTATTATCAGCAAAAGATTTTTGATTAAAATAAATATTATTAGCCATACATTTTTGAGGAAAATATTTTACAAGCATAACATAGTTACCCCCCCCCGCCCCAAAAAACGGATCAAAACACTATGAAGATATAAAAATAGGTTTTAATTATTACCAACAATACATTATTACCAGCAGTACATTATTACCAGCAGTATACTTTTGGAAAAAAATATTACTAGCAATACGTTTTTGGAAAAATATTACAAAAAATACAATTTTGAAAAAAAAAAAATATTACCAGAAATAAAAATCTTGCCGGCATTAAATAACCCATTTAGGTTCATATACCGTAAAACAAAACAAACCAACCAAACCATAATGAGTAAAGAGGGTCTGGAGAATTTACCACTCACAAGGACATATTGAGAGCAAGGGGGTCAAAAAGGAAACAACGAATATTTTATCTGATGAGCGTGTGTAAATGGATAGTAATAAGAGCGATGGAAATGGGTGAAGAAAAGAAAAAACTTACTAAGACATACAAATGATAAGAGGTTGTGGAGAACCATGATCGTACACGTTCTGAAGGGACGCAGGACAAAAATTATACATTATGTGTATTTCGAGCTCTATAAAAAAAATAAAACTTTTCAATTCTAAGGGCTTCTCTACGCGGAAGTTTATCACAACATTATCAGGCCTTGTGCCAGACAAAATCAAGCGCGTTATTTCGGCTATTTCCGATGTTGAAATAAATCAGGAATGAATAAAGTTGTCACTCAAGCAGAAATACACTTCCTATCCGAAAATATTTGCAGACGGAAAAATCGAAGGCGGGAATTTTCTCTTTGTCACGATTGTTTTTGGCGCCGTTCAATTCTGAAAACGGATATGAATTAATGACGGGGAGTTTATTAATTTTATGCTAGAACACTTTTCATTTCGACCCCCTTCGTTAAATTCTAACCAATTCACACAATCAAACGAACAGGCATACCTAGTTTGTGCTCCGGAAAGGCGGTCGGCTGCTTTGAAAATTTTATGAAAAGGTATAAAAATGTAGAGATTGATAAACAAAACAAAAAGGAACCATTATCTTCTACAACTAAACCCCGGGGAAAAATCAGGAAAAGATAAAAATAACGAAATAGCAGAAAAAGAAACTAAGCGATCGGAGACTGATTAAAAGTAATTTGGAATCGCAACATCTATGGTCATTGCTTTTTTTTTTTTTTTGCATAAGAGGTGCTACCCAAAATTGAGGTCATCGATAAACTGCATCCGCGTCCTGGGTTAGACGATAAACTAAATCCGACAGGAAGGCTTTTGATCAGGAGGTTTTGAGAAGCGTGGAATCAACCACTTAATTGCTGTTGTTCCCAGGTCCACCCTGATCCAGGGTGGTAGCACCAGTCAGGGTCCCAGCTATGGGTAAATAGTTACCCCTGCCTCCCTACCAAAAAAAGTGTAAAAACACTACGACAGTTTAAAAATAGGTTTTAATACCAGCAATACGTTTTTTGAAAAATTTTTGACTAGTAGTACATTTTTTGAAAAAAAATATATTACCAGCAATATATTTTTTGAAAAAAAATATTTCAGCAATACATGTTTGGGAAAAATATTACCAACAATACATTTTTGCAAACTTCTCGAGAGTGCCTCCATTATTGTTATTATTAGTTAATTTGTTTTAATAAATTCATTTCGTTTTTGC
The DNA here is from genome assembly GCA_964036315.1 of Acanthosepion esculentum. Lineage (NCBI taxonomy): Eukaryota > Metazoa > Mollusca > Cephalopoda > Sepiida > Sepiidae > Acanthosepion > Acanthosepion esculentum. Next base: position 6,843,204 of record OZ038482.1, read on the forward strand.
CCTGAAAAAGTCCACATTGGACGAAACGCGTCGGCTAATATTACAGTTTTCCTATTGTCTTTTACATTTATAAATATTTTCTTTTTCTACAGGTTAACTCTGAAAATTTTTTCATACACACACATATATATATATATATATATATATATATATAAAAGGCAGGATGTGTATGTGTGTGTATGTGTATGTGTGTGTGTGTGTGTGTAATGAATGCACGGCCGCAATTTTCGACGGATTTGCACCAAAATTTACATGCACATGCTCCAAGTTAGTGGGAAGGCCAAGACCGACATTGCATTTCCCAACTTCCATCGATAGTGGAAATAATAGATTTTTCCATGCTTCTACGGCAGTTTTCATGTAGATTGCGGCCATTTTCTATTGGCCAGAGTTAGAGCCTATAGCTGGCTGCCACGAATAGGCAGGAAGATTCTATTGACCAGCGTGAGAGCCAACAGCTGACTGACACGAATGTTAACTAGCATGATAGCATGCCAAAAAAATCGATAGCTGCATTCGTCACAAGTGGGAAAAATTTAAATCTGCATCTATATATATATATATATATATATATATATATATATATATATATATATATATATATATATATATATATTAGAGTCGGTGGATAGCGTATTTGGTATGTCTGGCTTATTTAGGCATAGAGCACTCTCTTTTGATGCTTAGGTCGGGGTTCGTCTTTAATTTTTTTTCTTTCTCACTTTATGTTCCTTTTTCTTATTTTTGGTTTGGATTTATTGGCTTTGCTCACTTGGCAGTCTATGTGTTGATTTTACCAATACTTTACCAATTCGTATCCGATGCGATGAGAACGAAAGTAATATATAAATTCCAACGTTCGCAGCGTTAATTAAAAAAAGAGCTCGATACGGATAGTAGAGCGATAATTATTTATTTATTATAATTTTATCATATAGACAAAATCATGTTACTCACTACAAAGATGTAACTTGGTTTCAGTGCATTTCAACTGCATTTCGACTGGTGAGAGTCGAACTTGTGAGATGATGTGCCTAAACTCTTGACCGATGTTTATCAGCGAAAAAGATTTCCACAGACCAATCAACATTAATCACCCGGTCTATTCATCACCAAACTGCTATCAACAAGCACTATTGTTTCACTCCGAGACCTATATTTTTTATGTATATATTTTTCTTCTAAAACAAATGGAAAAAAGGAATTTACGTTTCACATACGGCTTGCCTACGAGCAGGATTGTTCATAACTATTTTTGACTCTCTCCCGTCGAAGTGCAGTTGAAATGCACTGAAACCAAGTTGCATCTTTGTAGTGAGTAAAATGGTTTTGTCTATATGATAAAATCATAATAAATAAATAAATATATATATAAACTTAATACTACCCGTCAAAAGTGTATAGGTTCATTTCAATTTTCATTAATCATTTTTCGTTTCACCGTTTGGAAGTGGAGTCTGATGAGCCAGTGTCCTTTAATAAAGGGCTTGCCGAAATAAATTATTACATGGAGCCTTAAAGTGGTCTGTTTTTCCTTTAAATTTACATATATATATATATATATATATATATATATATATATATATATATATATATATATATATTGAAGAAAATCCACACCGTATGTTCAAGTCCTCTGAAGATCCCGTGAGCGTGAAACTCGGGTTCATAAGAATTAATATCTCAAGCCTTTTTGTTCTTTTTATGTATTCTCTGCATTGAACAAGTTGTCCGTGGTAACTTAAAAAATCAAATCAACCTCTGAAAGGAGGGACAAACCTCAATACCCCCATTGCAAAAGGAAGCGGCAACCCACTGCTCTATTTTGTCTTGAATGTCACTATGAACCACACTTTTTTAGATGGATACGAGCAGTGACCACATAATTCATGTGTAATAATCTTTTACGTGTGATTATTTGTCGAGAGATTAAAAAAACAAAAAAACAACGAAATCTAAATTTTTGAAAAACTCTAAATTACACTCAAGGAAATTACAAAATGATACAAAGTTTCTTTTCTTGTGATTTATTGACCAAAAATATTTACTGAGATGAAACAACATCATTTGTTTTTATCTCGCACATTTTCATCGACAGTAGCATTAATTAATTAATTAAAAGCAGTTATTAGATAAATAAGATACGGGGGGATAAAAATGAATAGTCATCGCTGGTTTGATACGAGGCAAAGATGTCCAGCCGCCATTTTTCCCGATCGGACTGACTTGTTGACTGGCTGCGGAGTTGCTTTTCTGTAGGCGCTGACTGTTGGTCATCGTATCCTGTTATCTGCTCGCACGGAAACTATCGGCATGAGGCCAGAATGTCTGGGTCACGGGAAACAGATTAGCGTCAAGATATGGTCGGTCGGCTTTTTAGGATTGTTAAATAAGCAAATATGCAACAACCCCGGCCGTGTTTTTTTACGGCATTCCGTTTTAAATTTCTTTTCTTTTCTTTCTTCTTTTCGCTTTACAACTCGATTTATCTTCCTTCTTTTATTTCGACTTTAATTTCAATCTTTCATTCTTAGCTACACTCTTTCCCGGTTTCCTTCTTTCCTTTTTCTTTCCATTATTGATTTCTACATTAATTTCTTTCTTTCTTTCTTCTTTTCTCACGCCCTCTTTCTTCTCGACCTCAGTTCTTTCATTCAATTTTTACAGTGTTTTTTCTATTCCTTCCTGAATTCATTTTTACTTTTCTTTCATCGTTTCCCCCCCCCTCTCTCTCTCTCTCTCTCTCTCTCTCTCTCTCTCTCTCTCTCTCTCTCTCTCTCTCTCGAAACATATACTTTTTACAGATTCACTTCTTTCTTTCCTGCCTTTCTTCATCACTTCCTTCCTTCCGTCTCACCTTCTTCCTTTCCTCCATTCCTTCTTTGCTCACTTCCTTCTTTCTTCCGTTCCATCTTTCCTTCTTTCGTCACTTTTTCCCTTCCTTCCATCCTTACTTTCTTCCTTCCTTCCTCCCGTCCTTCCTTCTTTCCTTCCTTCCTTCCTCCCGTCCTTCCTTCTTTCCTTCCTTCCTTCCTTCTTCTTTCAATTCCTGTCTTCTTTCTTTCTTTCTTTTTTCTCACCCCCTCTTTCTTCTAGACCTCAGTTCTTTCATTCAATTTTTACAGTTTTTTTCTATTCCTTCTACTTTTCTTTCATCGTTTCCTCTCTCTCTCTCTCCCTCTCCCTCTCTCTCCCTCTCCCTCTCCCTCTCTCTCTCTCCCTCTCTCTTTCTCTCTCTCTCTCTCTCTCTCTCTCTGGTTCTTCCAGAACTCAATTCTTTCTTTTGTTCATTCAATTTTTACAGTTTTTTCTTTTCCTTCCTTACGTCATTTTCACTTTCTTTTTTTTTCATCGTTCCTTACTTTTTCTTTCTTTCTTTCTTTCTTTCTTTCCTTCTTTCTTTATTTCTCCCCATTCTCTTTCACCCGGAATCCTTACTTCCTACCTCTCTTGCGTTCTTCGCGTGTTTTTTTTGTTGTGTTTTTTTATCAGGTTCTTTCTTGTATTCGTCCATTCTTCATTGCTTCTTCTTTTGCTTACTTTCTCCATTTCTTTATTCCATTTTATTCACCTTTTTATCTTTTTTCTTCATTCCTTCCTGATACTTCCACTCTCTCACTCGAACTCATTTTCTTTCCTTTATTCTTTTTAATTTCTTTCTTTCTCACCTCCACCCTCTTCATTCGCGTTTCTCTTTCCTTCTATTTATTCCTTACATTCTCAACGCCTTTCCTTCTTCCTTTATTGCTTTCTTTTCTCATTTCCCTCTCTTGCTTTCACTCTTCCTTCGTGTCAACTGTCCTTCGTTTTCTTCATTCGCTTCCTTTTTCCTTGCTTTTCTTCTTTCCTTTCTCGGGATTTCCTTCCATCGTTTCTTATCCACGTTTGTATTTTCCTTTTTTTCATTCTTTCCAGTAGAAACATATACTTTTTACAGATTCACTTCTTTTTTTCCTGCCTTCCTTCATCACTTCCGTCCTTCCGTCTCCCCTTCCTCCATTCCTTCTTTGCTCACTTCCTTCTTTCTTCCGTTCCATCTTTCCTTCTTTCGTCACTTTTTCCCTTCCTTCCATCCTTCCTTTCTTCCTTTAACCTTCCTTCCTTCTTTCCTTCCTTCCTTCTTTCCTTACTTCCTTCCTTCCTTACTTACTTCCTTCCTTCCTTCATTTTCTGTCTTCCTTCTTTCCCCCTTCGTCACTTTCTCTCTTCCTTTCGACCTCACTTCGTCATTTCCTTCTTTCCTTCTTTTCACGTTTCCTTCAGCCCGCCTTTCTTCCTTTCTTTCATTCGCACTTCCTTCCTTCCTCACTTTTTCTTCTTTCTTCCCACACTCCCTTCTTTCCGAGTTTTCCTCTCTTCCTCTCTCCTTCCCTTTCATCCTTCCTTCAATACTTCCTTCCTGTATTCCTCTCTTCCTTCCTCCAAAGCTTCCTTCCATCTTAATTTTTTCTTTCTTTTTTTCTTCATCGTCTTTCTCACTTTCTTCCTTCCTTTCTTACTTCATTGCTTCCGCCTTTCCATCAGTTCTTCCTTTCTTTCTTTCTTTCTTTCTTCCTTCCTTCCTCCTTTCCTTCATTATTTCCTGTCTCTATTTATTTCCTACCACTCTTCATCCTTATATGCCTTCCTTCCTTCCTTCCTTCCTTCATCCCATCCTTCTTCACGTTCTTCTTTCCGCGTTTCCTGCCTCCCTTCCTTCCTCACTGACTTTCATCCTTCCTTCCATCCTCAATTTCCTTTCTTCTTTTCTTCTTTCATCACTTCTTTCCTGCCTGACTTTCTTCCTTCCTCATTTCCTTCCTTACTTCATTCCTTCCACCTTTCCTTCCTTCCTTTCCTCCTCCTTTCACTCCTTCTTTCCTTAATTCCTTCCTTCCCTTCAATCTTCTTCCTTTCTTTCCTCCATTCTCTCCTTCCCTCCTTCCCTTGACTATTCTTTCCTTCCTTCTTCCTTCCTTCCTACTGAGAATTTACTTAGTGCTTGCCGCAGATAATACTCACAGGCTAACGACAGGCTAACTGATCATAAAATATTGTAGCGAACTATTAGTGCTGGCGAGTTTAACCACAGACTTAAAGAAAATAAAAATCTTTCGATATTTTCATATTATTTGATCACTAGCTGAATTACCTGTTTGCGCATGCGTAAAAGTTGTCTTGAATCGCAGCTGGTCATTATGGCAATAAATCGATTCCTTCGACCAGAAAATTCGCCCCACAGAACTTCTTAGAGAAAGATAAAACAAATAACCCAGAAATGTCTATTTTAGAATTTTTGTAGCCAATTCAAAATTTGTTATTGTCATTCTTATTTATCTATCTATATCTCTGATATAAGGTGTTATGATTACTTGCATTATTTACATTATTCGTACTCTTATCCTCATCTTCATTGCCATATTCTCAACGTTTCGGCCTCTATATCTCTGAGATGAGGTGTTATGATTACTTGCATTATTTACATTTTTCAGAACGTTTCCTCATCTTTGTCGCCATATTTATTACAACGTTTCGGCCTTCTTCAGATAGTTGGATTACTTTATGGGGTAGACGTGCCATGTTTAATGAATGTCAGTTATCAGTCATCTTCTGTTAATTCCCCTCTTTAAGTTCTCCTCTGCCTTAACCGGGTATTGAACTCACACTCTTTAGGACCTGTCACTGGGTCTAACCAACGCCTTTATCCACTGTGCCATGTGTCCTTGAGGAACATATGTATATAAATTTCTGTGTATTATAAACCTAATGTCTTCAGCATCAATATTCATATTGCAATTTTTGCTGTTATCATTCATGTTTTTACCAGAGCTCATATTGCAACTTTGTTGTTATTATCGCTTTTCGCTGGCACTCCTTATTACTGGTTCCCATATTGTATTCATTTCTATGTTTGGTCGGCTCAGGAGATTTTTGTGGCCTGGCATATGTGGTGATTCCTTAAGTTTACGAATTTTCCAATAGTGTTCCTTGTCTATGATCTCAACCTGATCCCACAGAGAGCGGTGATCTCCCTTCTCTCTTGATATGTGGTCAGCCACGCCCGATTTTTCCACTTCCCTCGCGTTACAGCTTTCTGGTGTTCTTGAAGCCTCACCTTAAGGGGGCGGCCTGTCTCTCCTTTATATTTCTTTCCGCAGCTGCACGGGATAGCGTACACACAGTCTTTAGTCATGTTCTCCTCTATGGGGTGTCTTACTCGGGAGAGATATCTGCGAAGTGTCGTCAAGCTTTTGAAAGTTGTCCTGATGTTATATGGACCGCAGATCATTTGTATTTTCTCTGATAACCCTTTCACATAAGGCAGGCAGACTGTTTTCTGTGGCAAAAAGTTGTAATAAATATGGCGACAAAGTTGAAGGCAATAGTCCGAATAATGTAAATAGTGTACATAATACTTCATCTCAGATATATAGACAGATACTGAAAGGCCGAAATGTTGTAATAAATATTGCCTACAAAGATGAGGGCAATAGTCCGAATAATTTAAATAGTGTACATAATACCTCATCTCAGAAATATAGACAGATGCTGATGTTCAAACTGTTTACAGAGAGCAATAGTATTAGTTAAAATAATAATTTCCTTTAGTTTTTTATCATATGGTATTATTTGTTTTTCATTGTTCACAATCCTCCCCGGTCTTTTGAACAGGGGTATCCCTTGTTTCCTGTTTAGGATTGGGTTTCTGGTTCCTTCTAAAGTCTGCTTCAGCCAACGCTTGTCCTTCCCTAAGCTAATATAAGTCAACACATTAACCCTCTATCTTGAGTGGCTCTTGGTCATTATATTGGGTGGAAATTAATAATAATTAAAAAAAAAATTCTTTTTCTTGTCTTATCCCGGATATATCTATTTTTAATATATGTTTTAACGTAGAGAATTTCCTCAACTCGTACTTGACATCCTTTAGTGGTGCGTTGTTCTGGCAGATCAAATTCGGAAAACAGATCACATATTTAAGTAGCAGCAATATTTTTAAGTCTGTCATACAATCGAAATGTCCATACACTCACGCAAACATGCATAGGCACAAAATCTGAATTAAATTTAAATGGACATCGGTGTTGAGACAGCTAATTCCGATATCTGGCAACAAAACAGAAGTAACAGAAAAAGAGTAAGTGCCGAAATGTGTGGCTCTTTCAAGTCACTTTTTTTATATTATACCTTCCGTATTTAAACTGAATATATTTTCAAATACGGGAAGCATGGTGGAGTAATGGATAGCGGCTCGGATTGAGGAATCGGAGAGCCGAGTGCGAATCCATTACATTCATTTACGTGCTAATACCCTTGGGGAAGGTATCAATCCTCTTCTTCTCCTCCTCAACAGCTATGGGTAAATAGCTGGACAGACTGGGTTCTATAGCCTCGGACGACAACTGGGTGTAGGAAATCACTGGATTCAAAACCTGCGGAAGGTAGTATGTCCACCAGGTGTATTCAAAAAGTGTGGTTGTTTCTGTACAAAGCCTTCACCACTGTAATCAAATCATATATGCAAGTGTCAGGCTGTCGGTTCGCTGGAACTGATTTGCTTGACCCTCATACATTGAATACGACGAGTCCAGCCAGTATTTTCAAAGTATTTTTCCAAAATTTTCTAAAAAAAATTTCAAAAATAATTTCATTCCTTTGTGAATAAGTCCTGGAAATTTCATTAAAATCCGACAATTATTTGATTTTTACAAGAATTTCCAAATCAATGTGTTTTCAACGTAAAAAAAGCGCGAAAAAGTCAATGTTATTATGACGCAACCCCAATGAAATAAAACAAGATTTAAACCAAAATTTCGAACGTGTTAAAAAGGATTTACAAATAATCAAAAAATACTTTGGTCTTTCATCTTAATAATAACATAAACATTTTAACGATAAAACTTTATTTTTATTAATTTTGTGGCCTTTTTCATTACGCTATGCTGTTTTCCCGCGAAAAAGTGGAGCTACCTACCTTACAGTAATCGGTTACAAAAGAATTGAATATTAAATCATATAGTAGAGAAAATGTCGAACTCACTTGTTTCATGAAGAACAATTTTTATATTAAAACATTTCCCTTAGGTCTAATGAATATGCCTACCACATTTGAGCATTCTAGTCTTTGAGTATTTCAAATTGAACTACGAATTCTTCCCAATTTATTCTTTCTCCATTCAGGGTATCAGCCACTTAGGCAGGTTAGCACTGTAGCAAAAGCAGACAACCTGCTTCATCATAACCTGGCGAAAATACACATAAAGTTTAATAACGGGTCAATGTAAACCAGTAGCTTTATAAAACATAAAATAAGTAGCCTTTAGCTGATATACTTCTACCACATAACTTGGTAGTCGCCATAGATATAGGAAAATAATTTAAAAAATTTCAATATCTTAATAATATAATCAGATTATATACTTTATAACATTATCGTTCATACGATACACCAACAGCTGTAGTGTTCTTGACATAATTAACTGAGAAGATACCCAGTCCTATCACATACCAAACAGTTAAATGCATACAGAATCCGATATTTAATTTTGTACGCTACAGGTTACTCAATATTTGGTTCGAGGGTCACTCTAGGTAGAGGGCTACTGTGAAAATGATGAACGTTATATGAGTGAAAGAGAGTTTGGTAGGAGGTGAAGATTATGAGAATAATTAGGGTATATAAAAGATTGACCTTTGACTTGAAGCGGTTAAGATTGTAGTGTTCAAGGAAGCCACCGTGTGGGAGTTTCTTTCACAAAGTAACCGTTCTTGGAAAAAAACAAAAACTTAGTAGAACTTCCCGACTTACATTTGTTTTACGGAAAAAATAAGGAAGATTTAACTCCGTAAAAGAAGTATGGGTTATCCTAAATATAGTGTTTTTTTTTTATATATCACGTTTCCACCTTCATTAAGGATCAGTACATATGGTAGATATAGGAGTAATCCACACGGTGGAGTAATGGATAGCGGTTCGGATTGAGGAATCGGAGATCCAAGTTCGAATTCCAGTTTCCATTTTGAATACGTGTTAATACCCTTGGCAAAAGTACGGATACTCCTTCTCCCCCCCACCAACAGGCTATGGGTAAATTGAATGGCAACTGGTCTACCTATGGCAACCTACTGTGAGAAAAAATCTGCCTTGACAGTCATGTATCGAAAGATACATGATCGCCTAAGCGTGTATCACGCATGGCACAGAACTAAATCATATCCTAGACTATGAGGACCCACTTAACAGGCCTAGCATAGAAATAAATATGATATATGAGCTGTTAAAAAAGAAAGGACAGCTGGGTTTCGACAACCTGTCCTTCTTTCTTTCTTCCAGCAACAGCAGCAGCAGCAGAAGATAAATATATATATATATATATATATATATATATATATATATATATATATATATATATATATTTCACTTATATAGATCAATGGTTCATAAACATTTTCTAATCAGGGTACTCTTACTGAACAAGTATATTCTTCAGATCTATTATTATTATTATCATTATCATTATTATTATTATTATTATTATTATTATTATTATTATTATTATTATTATTATTTATGTATGTTATCTTTCCATCTTTCTTTGTATCTTGTAGAGCCGGGTACAAACTCTGTTCCTTAAGCCCTAAAGGAGAATTGTCATTTAATTGATTGCACTTTTCTCATATATGGGATGGTCCTAGTAGGGCGATCTTTTGGGCAACTTGTATGTTGATGTTACCTGGGACACTGTTAGTAAAACTGTCCATTCCTTTTCTCACGAGGCCCAGTGCTCCGATTACTATTGGTACAGTCTCAATTTTCATTCCCCACATCCTGTTAATCTCAATCCCCAGGTCCTTGTATTTGGACAATTTGTCGATAATTTTCACGGAGGTATTTCTCTCAGATGGTAACTCTATGTCATTAAGCATATACTTCCTGAATTTGTTGTCTTTTATAATATCAGGTTTGTTGGCTTTATTTTCCTGTCAGTTTGTATTGGCATGTCCTAGAGGATAATTACATCGTTATTTTGGGTAATTGTGTCTGGTTGGTGCTCATACCATGTCTCAGTGGTTTCGATTTTGGGCTTCTTGCACATCTTCCAGTGTACATATGTCGCTACCTTTTTAGGTCTGTGGGAATATTAAGTTTTTGTTAGTTCTGGACATCAGAATATTTTCATATTTTCCGTAGATCCTGCATTTTGGGTTAGTTCCATCCTTATTTGACAGTGATTGGATCTGGTTGCACGGCTTTGGTCCTAAGTGGCAAGAATTAGGTCTTCTGTCTCAGTTTTCAGCTCGATGCACCTCAATAATATTGATGTATTTTTTGTTGGTCGACATCATTATTATTATTATTATTATTATTATTATTATTATTATTATTATTATTATTATTATTATACTTTTTGGCACAGGGTAGGTTTTTGAATACACTAGGTACATTAAGTTATGTCAAGACACAAAAAGAACCTTAGATAGACAACACTTTCATTAATTATTAATATTTCTTTGGATTTCTGTTGTAGACACATTTCCTTCCGAGTCCCAACCAGAGATCTAAGGTCAGAAATGAATTCATGAAATTTTCCACTGATCATTTTTATAAAACGAAAGGCACAGAGAACAAGATGATATGAAAAGCGTTGTAGGTTCTATCGAGAAAATAAAATATTCCAAACCTATGTCAGGAAGTTTTAAAGGTAAATTGGAAAAGTAGAAGTCAAAAGGCCACCAACTATTATTATTATTATTATTATTAATATATTCTTCTTTCGTTTTCTATTTAGCATAATCCCTTACCCGGTTTTACCCATGACCTGGGGTAAGGTAAGATAGTAAATACATGCATTATGTTTGCAAACATTCTGATGTTAGCTGAGTGTTTATACTTACTTTAAATTGAAAATACCATCCTAAGTAGATTTGCAGCCAGGAATTTTGGCAATGTTCTTGTCAGTAACTTCTGTTCATTGTACACAGAATTCAGTTCTAAGGTGCCAATGTTTTTCAATTTCAAAATTCTTACATTTGTTTATTTTGTAATATTTTTTAACAGATATATTTTTTAGCTGATGCCACTGACATATCAACGACAAGGTATTTTTCCTTTGTGGTCTTTAAACTCTATGTAACTTTTATATGTTTCTTAGTATGAATGACATAATTACAAAGTATTGTGACTTCATGAGCCTATATGCCTTCTTCAGGATCAGCTTCATTCCATTTTAAGCAATGATGAACATAAATTCCACTGAATATACTGTCTAATCTTCTTTTCTATATTTTTGAATTCATTCGGTGTCAGGATAGACAATGTTTACATCATCTACATATTGGGGCTGCAGCATATTTTAATATAGTGCCTAGTACGGCGATAATGCCACTAAGACGCAAGGGGCTATTGGGAGTAAAAGAGAATGGGCAGATTTTAGAAGAAACCTAAAACACAATCCTAAACGAGAAACAAGAGATAAACATCTACTCCTGTTCAAAATAACGGACAGGAATGTGAACCGGATGATAGGTAAACCTATCTACTTCTATTGAGAAGGAAATACATAAAGAATTAGTAAATAACACTCCAGAGTCTAGTCGGAGATGTCAGAAGTATAGAGTAGTCTTTAGGTATGTAGCAGAAATCCAGTCCTAAACAAGAAACTACGGAAGACCGCTCCACCCGTTCAAAACACTGGGGAGGAATTGTGAAGCGGACGATAGGTAAACCTATCTACTCCTAATTACTGGTGAATAGGTTTTGCTTCTTTCCGGTCAGTATAATCTCTGTCTTGCACTTTTCAACAACGAAATAATTAAATCTCCTAAACAACAAGCCCGGAAATATATTAAAAAAACTGTTAATTATTAAAGAAATATTATTGTCTAACCTATCATAATACCATTATGTTTTTTTCTGATATGAAAGCAAAAATTCGCTACCCGATATTTAAAAATTTTTTTTTTTTTGGAAGCCGATTTTTTTTTTAATAATAATGGGTATAAAGTAATTAATAATAACAAAACAAAAGTCATTGAAACAAAGCAAGTTCAGTCGACCAATGATGACAATTCCAGAACAACGTAACTATAAACAATTTTTTCTATCCTCTGCCAGCCGCTATGATGGAGAAAGCATTACCTCGAACCGTCGCCAGTGAGACACGCTGCAAGAGCCACTCCGTTTCGCGAGGCTCGTTCCTTAATCGAGACGCAATCGCGCCAATCCTCCGAAGGAACGCCATCGAACGAGGGCCAATAACCCCTGAAGTCTCTACTGCCACAGGAGTAAAAAAGAATCTATCAGCAAGAGATGTGTTTTGTGTTTTTATCGGCATCGTTACTTTTGAATGTATATTGACCATGTCGGGGATTCTATTTTCAGATATTTTTAATTGTTTAATATTTCATCAGACATTTATGTTTATAGCGACATCTGCCTTAGTAGATGTGTCTATTTCCATCTCAGTGAAATTGAGTTTCTTAACGAATTTATTTATTTTTCCCAAATGATGTAAAGATTTTGCTTTTATGTTTTCCACGAGGCTGTTAACAAGACGCAATCTCCAATCAGATGTGATGTATAAATATATTTTCAACCAATAGCCATTCTTTCGTTGGTCAGTTCAAGTGGATGTGCCGGTAGTGTAATGAATTGTGGCTCGGAATGAGTTCCCAGAGAAGCGAATTCGAATTTCAGTCGAGTTCGTTACATTCGCTTCCACGTAAATACTTTTGGAAAGCTATAAATTCATTTCCACCAAGCTATTGCCAAATCGTAGGACTTGTATCTTTTAAAAAAATCACTCTTATTCTCAAAAGAATTGTTAATTTGACATTCACATGCAAAAAATAATTACAATTCAACAAATGTTTCGGCCTTAAATAACCCACAAAGTGTTGATGAATGGCAACTGCTCGTTTCCGGACACAGCTGTCTGCAAGGGTGGGGCTAGCCAAACCCTATTACAAACGCCTGCTCAATCCCCAGGGCATATATATACTGCAATGATGCTGAGTGGACCTCAGTTTCTAGGAGGGAGAGCATAATATGGCAAGATCAATTTTTTTAATAAGGTCGCTCACACCTTCGGCCAAGATGACTTGAGATTTCGTGCTATTACAACCGTTGACAGCTTCCAATTGGTTCTATCAACCCAATTTCACTCATAAGCCGTGGTATAGTTTCCAGACATTTTCCAAAGGTGTCGGACGATGGATCGCCTTCCCAGGTCGATAATATCAATAAGTGTTATAACAGTGGAAAGACATTTAAATTTCCTAGTGATTTAATTTTGGTATTTGCAATTCGTAGTTCGTGTCTGGGGCTGTTCCTGTAGCTGAAAATTATATATTTTGTCTTCTTGGAGCTGTTAATAAATTTTGTCTTTCTGTTATTTCTCCTCAACATTGTCCGGCCATCCATTTACTCAAATATGTTATGCATTGTTTAGAGCGACCCCTCTTGCTTTCAATCTGTCCTGTGAGTATCAAATTTTCCAAGCCCTCTCTCCTCATTATGTGCCCTAGAAATTTTAGCTGTCTCTTTCTGAAGTATAAGTGTCCTTCTTTGTTTTCGTTTTCTCTAAAACTTCGTTGTTACTCAGATGTTCGACCCATGGTATCCCCTGTAGAAAGACATTTCTTTTGCTTTAAGTCTCTTCTTCATCTTTTGCTTTAAGACTCTTCTTCATCTTTTGCTTTAAGTCTCTTCTTCATCTTTTGCTTTAAGACTCTTCTTCATCTTTTGCTTTAAGTCTCTTCTTCATCTCTTGCTTTAAGACTCTTCTTCATCTTTTGCTTTAAGTCTCTTCTTCATCTTTTGCTTTAAGTCTCTTCTTCATCTTTTGCTTTAAGACTCTTCTTCATCTTTTGCTTTAAGTCTCTTCTTCATCTTTTGCTTTAAGTCTCTTCTTCATCTTTTGCTTTAAGACTCTTCTTCATCTTTTGCTTTAAGTCTCTTCTTCATCTCTTGCTTTAAGACTCTTCTTCATCTTTTGCTTTAAGTCTCTTCTTCATCTTTTGCTTTAAGACTCTTCTTCATCTTTAAGGAGATTGTCGAGCATTAATTTCCATATAGGAAAACCGATATTTATTAAATGATAGTTTAGTACTCTTTTCTGTGTTTCTGATGAAATTTTCTGTTTCTTAATACTTTGCTTAGCTTCTGGAAAGCACCTTTTTGCGCTTTCGGATTCCGTACTAAAGAACTAAAGAATTTTATCCAAACTGGGTGCCACATTTATCTTACGTTAGAACGAACACTTATCATCCAAGAAGAAATTTGTAGAAACACACGGCTTCATTGTTGAGTTCCTCACTTTTGGCAGATGTTTCTGCTTTTTCTCCAAGAAGTTTATTCACGAACTTTTATGAAACATTTACGCCCGTCTAAATAATAAATAATAAATTGTTTTATTTACGAAAAAGTTATTTCTACTTTTATTTTTCGTATATAATTGAGAAGGAAAACAATTTTATTTTGTCTTTTATAATTTTATTTGATACTTTTATTTTATTTTTTTCACTTAACAGCCAAATACGCCTCCTTATAGCGTCGACATTGACGATTGGTGATAATTTGCGTACAAATATTGTAATGTTAATTTTATTGCCACTACATCGATGACACCTTCTTTGCATGTTTTTCATCGTTTTCATCAGTAGAACACATTTTAAGCAAAGAGATGAGAAAATAGCGTTTTATGATGCCAGACAGAATTGTGACATTGTTTGGCACGCAGAGAACTAGATGGCAATTCCTCTAATTTTTCTGCATATATCAGAATTGGTCGGCAGATAATAAAATAAGTAAGTACTGTTGTTCTCTCTTTCTCTCTCACACTCTCTCTCTCTCTCTGTATCCCCCAGACATTTGTGCAAAAATATATATGTATATATGTGCATGTGTGCACGCGTGTCTTTGAATCTAGGCACTAGAACAAGCTACCATATTTCCAAGATCTCGCCCATTGCGACATTTGTTTCGACAAAAATCAATTCCTTTAGTTGCAGAAATGTTTCCATTAATGAAAGCAACGCTGGATAAAATGTGTAGCTTCAGAATCGACATTTTTTTTTTTTGAAGGAGATTAAATGATCAATTGATATGTTGTACTTTTGTTTTCATAGCACCGGAGCCGATACATTTTATCATAGCCCATATATATATATATATATATATATATATATATATATATATATATATATATATATATATATATATATATATATATATATATATATATATATATATATAATTTAAAGTAAAAAACAGGCCATTTTAAGTCACCATTAGGTAAAAATTTATTTCATCAGAGCATTTCATTTTTCTCGGGATTTTCAGACTTGACTTTCAAAGGTGAAACGAAAAATGAATTTAAAATTTACACTTTTAACGGGCAGTATTAATCCTTGAGATTATCCATAAGGATTGCCAAGATTTTCGTTACATAAATATATATATAAGTATATATATATATAAGTATATATATATACATACATATATATGTATATATATACATACATATATATGTATATATATACATACATATATATGTATACATATATACATACATATATATGTATATATATATATATACATACATATATATGTATACATATACGTACATATGTATATATATATAGATACATATATATGTATATATATACATACATATATATGTATATATATACATACATATATATGTATACATATATACATACATATATATTTATATATATATATACATACATATATATGTATACATATACGTACATATGTATATATATATAGATACATATATATGTATATATATACATACATATGTATATATATATATACATACATATGTATATATATATACATACATATATATGTATATATATATACATACATATATATGAATATATATATATACATACATATATATGTATATATATATATATACATACATATATATGTATATATATACATACATATATATCTATATATATAGATACATATATATGTATATACACACACACACACACATATATATACATATATATATATATATATATATATATATATATATATATATATATATATATATATATATATATATATATATATATATACAAATAAAGAGAAAGAACAAACAAATTAAGAATTCACCGTTCCTGGCATTTACTCTTTAAAAAAGTGCTCAAGCCAACGTACATCAAAATATTATTATAATTTTACTGTTTCAGAAGTTAAAATTGCTCCTGATCAGGCGATGTTAGGTAATTTATAATTTAGTCTTTAGTCTTTTCATTTTTGACTGAATTTTTTCCCTCATATAGTTTCGTTCAAATAAATTTTTATTTACAAATTGTATTGTCCCGGTTTTTCACACCGTCAGAGTTTAGGTATTAATATAATACATAGTAAGTATATATATATATATATATATATATATATATATATATATATATATATATATATATATATATATATATATATATATATATATATATATATAAGTTCTTCTGTTTGTTCCATAGCTGTAGAGTCTATGTACCAACCTCCTATGCAATACTTTGTCAAAGGCCTTCGATATATCTAATGCGATCATCCATATGATGTGTTTATTGCTTCCATCATGCAAAGCTTTACCGCAAAAAACCAAGTCTGACTTATAACGCGAATGATATGTTTATTAATAAAAAAAATAATTAATCTTGGAATTTCAGACAACTCTCTGATAAGTGAAAAGTCGAAATTCTATGCCAACGGAAGAAAGATAAAGATAGTCATTCGAATAATGACTGAAATAAACAAAAACACAACTTAATCACAAAAAAATCAGTAAATTTCTTCGTTCTCTGGTCTTAAATTATTAGATTGGCTTATAATTCCTTTCTATTCTTGTTTATCAACGGTTTATCTTCACAAGAAGAAAATGCAATTACATTTTATTCAATTATACGAGGTCTAATCAAAAAGTGCCCTCTGCATAACATAAATATTTAAGATTGTTGTCGCCAGTAATGAATCCTGGTAGGACTTGCCACGCTGTATAGTTTGAATAAGTCCGGTGAAAAGACACATCCTTGTATTACACCCCTTTATATATTCGTAGATATGTTGAACTCATTTTCTGTCCGTATGCAGACGGTTGATTGAGAGTCTAGGTTCTTGATTATTCTAATATCCTTCTCAAATATATCAAGGTTGGTGAGCAGTTACAATAGACTTTTATGGTGTATTTTATCGAACACCTTTGCGTAATCTATCAAACACAGATACACGAATTTGTATTGCTCTCTCTCTCTCTCTCTCTCTCTCTCTCTCTCTCTCTCTCTCTCTCCCTATATATATATATATATATATATATATATATATATATATATATATATATATATATCTGATAATATTTTGAGAGCAAATATCGCGTTCCTTGTTCCAGTGACTTTCATGAACCCGTACTGTTCCTGTCCTATTTGATTCTGCTATCTGTTCACCAGAATTCGTTTCATAAATTTGGTCAAATGGATCATTAGGCTGATTGTCCAATGGAGTTCACATTCATTTCCACCTGGTTTCTTAGGCAGTGCTATCAAAATATATCTACTTAGGTCTTCCGGTATTATCACCACTGTTGTAGATTTCATTTATGATTTCTGTAATTTTGACTCTGCCGAAATCATCTAAGGCTGCCAGCGTCTGGCCTTGCTGCTTTGTTTCTGTTCAATTTGGCCAATGTATTTTCCACTTCAGATTCTAATATTTCCTGTCCTCCTACATTTCTGTGTATTCCCAACTGCTCGTTTTCGTTGTCTATTCGTTCCATCTCTGAAGTATTTTTTCTGTCTCTAATATCAGCGTTCCCTCCAAAAAATTTATGCATTCCGTTGATGAGCATTTTTTTGCCCTGTTCTCTCATTTTTATGCATATCTCCTTTATCTATCATACTCATTCTTTTTATTTCTGCACATTTTTCGTTGAGCCACTCCTCTTTAGCCTGCCTGCATTTGTTCCTTATTTCTTTGTGTAGTTTCCTATATTCTGTTCCGTGTCTTGGCATTGTGTTTATCCCCTTTTCATCAAAAATTAATTTAATCTTATCACAGCAGGCTTTTCTTACGGCTCTTTATTTAAGTTATGTAGGCAAAGGAGATTCTTTAACAGGATTCGTAGTCACCTAAGTGAGCAGTCAGTTTGCAAATACGATTCATTGAACGTAGCTTTCTGTGGACAAATTAATCAAACATCTAAAAACCCGACTTAATTATTTCCTATTCTCAACTTTGTCCCTCAGGAGGGGTGGAGGAACAGACACCTATATTTCTATTAATTCACCAGTCACCAAAAATAAGAAACAAGTTCCATGCCAGATTCATTAAATGCATATATTGGACAGAAATGGAATAATATTACGATCCCAAATTATAATAATAATAAAATGTTACAATTTTACACACACAGAGACAGAGAACTGTTATGCAATATCTGTCTTCCTATATGGCAATGAATGATGGACTTCAATTCACAGAAATGTGGTTCTACAGAAGGATGCTGAGGATACCATGGACCGAAAATTAATACAAAAAGGAAACTTATACTTCACATCAGAAGACACAGTTTGAATTTCCGGGGCACATAATGAGGAAGGAGGGCTTGGAAAATCTGATACTCACAAGACAGACTGAGAGTAATAGGGACAGAGGAAAATAACACATAGTGTACTTAATGTGCTTATATTTTAGTAGATGGGTGGTGGAACAGGGTTTGGGAGAAATAACAAAAAGACAATATTTTTAAGATCTACATAGGAATAGGGTAGGAAATTGTGGACACGGCACATAATGAAGAAGAATGGTATTTGTATGGAAACATTGGAATTGATTGACCTACCAAAAATTCCTGGAAGTGTTAAAGAGTGTTAATCTAGAGATTTGGAAAAACAAATGTCCATGTATGTTCTAATGCATTCGTTTGTGCATATGTACTTGTGAAGATATATATATATATATATATATATATATATATATATATATATATATATATATATATATATATATATATATATATATATATACATATATATATATATATATATATATATATTTATATATATATATAGTAACACATTCAAATAATCGGAAATTAGGAAAAGTTTAATTAACAACACCAAAATCCTCTATAAAAACAAATGCAAAAAACGATTACAAATTCTTGAAGCCATCCTAATTAAAAACCAAAAACCCATCATAAATAAAATAGCATTTTATACTGGCAGAAATATCTTAAATATATTTAATAACTAATTCTTCAAATAACAACAACCCACCCTCTCCTTATTAATTATGAACTAATCCAACCACATCTTCTAAATACCCAAAATATTATCTATAAAATTAAAATAATAAGCAACCTATTTCAAATCAAAACATACAGCCATGATGACGGTTGACGATAACTGAAAGCGCCCATCAAAACAAATTGGACTCGGGTCTTATTTCCACAACTAACGACTAAGAAGCAAATGTTAAAAAAACTTACGAGAAAGCAAGATAAAACGGAAGAAAATTAGCAAACGGAAAAATTCCGTAGTCTTTAACAACACATGCCTTAATATATATATATATATATATATATATATATATATATATATATATATATATATATATATATATATATATATATATATATAACACTTCCTATGATAGTACAACGAGTAAAAAAAATTATAAATTATTTTGTAAACAATTATTACCTTAAATCTGCACTGGTAGGTACCTTCATGAGATCGCTAAAAAGAGTATAGCATGACGAAAAAGACTCCAAACTTGGCGAAAACAAAACTTTATCGTGTAAATGTTCATGTTATTATTAAGAGGAAAGATCAAATATTTTGGGGGTATTTTTTTCACATTTTTTATTCGTTCCTAGCACGTTCAAAATTTTCGTTAAAAATCTTGTTTTTTATTCAGCAAAATTGACTGATAATCAATCATGTCAATCATTTTTTTCCATTTTATAAAAAAAAGGAAAATCTCAGTTTGAAATTCTTTTAAAAATCAATTATAAGTTTTGTCAAAACTTATTTTAATAAAATCAGAAATTATGTTTATTTAAAATATTTTGAAACAAGCTTAAGTTAGTTTCTGCGCCGAAAATATATAGTTTAAAAATAAAACAAAACAGGTCATAACCTTTCGCGTCACTTGACAGGTGACGAAAGAAATTTTCATGAGGTATTGATAGCTTACGTGAGGATAATTCATTCTACGGAAGGAGAGAAGTGAAATTATTGAGAATTAAGTGAACAAATTGTTTACCTCGTTATTTTTAAAGAAAATTTTCAGCGCTTTAATTTTTTGTTTTTGGTACTTAGTTTTCACCTTTACATTTACGATGCTTTATGAAAAATATATTATAAAGACTGTTGAGAGTGAGATTAAATTTCATAAGAAAGGTATCTAATTAATTTATAGGTACCTTTCTTATTAAATTTTATCAGAAGTGTACATAAAATACAAATTTAAATTTCATAAGATAATACTGATACTTGTAGGTACCCATCTCAGTTGAAATTGAAAAATCAAATTAACAAAAATAAATCTATCTCAAAAGGACATTTACGAAACTGAATGCGGCTTTTAACTAATTTTATATTTTAACAACTTAAATGTAAAAATCTATTATAATTAAAGAAAAAAAAATAATTGTATTAAAAATTCAGTATTTAAGTTAAATCCGAGACAGAAACTCAATCCACGTGATGTTTTTTTATTTTTATTAAACGCATGATACTTCCGGTCTTCCGTAGATTTGATTTACAGTCTTATTAACACAAATTATATTTTTTTCATATACTGGTGTTCGTTAGTTTGTAAGAAAATATAATCTGCAAAGATATATCTACTTAATAACAACATTCGTTAAATTTTACAAACATTTCCCTAATTTTAGAAGAATTAACAACATTTAATGTAAAAATAATAAAATATTTCAGAAATAACAAATAATTGTTTTAAAAATTAATTTTTCAGCGAAATATCTTTTTTGCTTTCAGACAATATTGTCCATGTTCATTAAAATAAATAAAAGCAATTAAAAGCTTTTGAAATTAAATAATATGTTTATTTTATTGAGTTTTGTATGTTACAATTCAGAGATGATTTTCAGTTAGAGGTGGTCCAACGAAAAAAAACAAAAAAGCATAATTTGGTTTCCTCAAAGCCTTGTGCTTTTAACTAATATAATCACTAATCTACCCCAAATTGTAGAGTTTTTGTACAATTACTTATGGGGGGAGGTAATACATATGAAAAAATATTTATAAGTTCCATCATTTGTGAATAGTTTCTGAAAGTTTCATTAAAATCCGACAATTATTTTTTTATTTTTGCAAGATTTTCAAAATGAATGTATGACATACAGAAAAAAACGCGAAAAATTTTATGTTATTTTACTAGTTCAGGTGATACAAAGATAAACAAGGTTTTTTTTTAATCAAAATTTAGAATGTTCTAAGAAGAAGAAAATTTTTTTAAAGATAATTAAAAAACTTTGATCTTTCCTCTTAATAATAACATAAACATTTAGACCCTAAAATTTTGCTTTCGTCAATTTTGGCGTGTTTTTCTCATGCTACGCTCTGTTTTTAGCGATCCCATGAAGGGTCCTAAGCACTGGTCAGTGACACATTGGCTTAATGATAAGCAAAACGTTTTATGCTTATTAGAGACAGAAAATTCAGTATACATTATTACATTATGTCTGAACACTGACCCCCCCCGCCTCGCCAGCTACTGACAAGTTGGGAGGTTAGGGATTAGTAGTCATAGTAGTTGTGGTAATAGTACTAGTACTAGTAGTAGAGGTCGAAAGTCAAATTTCAAGTTAAAGTCAAAATGCCAACCCGCTGAAGAACGGCCTTCTTAATTGGACATTTTTTTCTTTCTTTCCTATTCTCAATTTTGTCTTTCAGGAGTGGTGTGAATTGATTCCCATTTTTCTTCTACTCATTCACTATTTCCCATCAAAAAGTCAGCTAATTAGAAATAATGTTTTCGAGCCTCGTGTCTAAGATAGAATTCTAACCACGAAAATGAATGAGTTTTTTTGGGTTTATTGGAAAACAACTCCGGCATCATTCGAAATACATGGCACATCGGTGTATGAGAAAAGGTTTTCGAAAATGATATGGTCGTATTTGAAAAGAAATGTTATTGAATAAATTAGTATGTATTGTTCTCGACATAAAAGATCTCAAAACGCCCAAACTGTTTCGCTTCCCTGGCCTAAGATATGGCACATTGGCTATTTCTCTGACCCATTTAAGTTGCAAGGAAGAATCACGTGTCAAACCAAATATCCAATGGAAATTGAAATACGGATTAATCGATTATCAACGCTAATTACATTAAGCAATCTGATTGGTCAAGCGCAATGCATATTCGACATCCATACTTCTGCTATAAATAACACATTCAAATGAACCGTCCTTGCCTATTTAAGTATAAATACCGGTTGGTTGATTTTTATCAATTTCTACGGCTCATTTAATGCAGAAATCTAAATATTTTGAACATAATTTTATGGTTTCAACTAAATATATACAGATAAAATGCGTTGTTGGTCATTTTGTTTTAAATAGTTATTGCTGGTCATTTGACTATAAAATGTATTGTTATACTTTCATAGTGTTTTTTTTTGGGGGGGGGGTATTATTTGTCCATAGTTGGGACCCTAACAGGTGTCATCACCCTTGCTCAGAGTCAACCTGAGAACAACAGAAATTAAGAGGTGGTTCCACGCTCCTTAAAAGTCAAAATTTCTGATCCTAGGGACTGACAGCCAGACACTAGCACACATGATTTGATTATAGTGGTGAAGACTCTGCGCAGAATCAACCACACTTTTTGAAGGGCCGAATACAGACCTGGTGCCCTACGTGCCACATATTCCCAAAGGACCCTCCGAAGGTTTCGAATTCAGAGTTGTACTTCTCCTAGACCAGTTGCCATCCAAGGCTATAGAACTCAGCCTGTCCTGCTATTTACTCCTAGCTAGAGGGAGAAGAAGATTAATACCTTTCCTAAGGGTATTACATCCACTTAGGATGTAATGGATTCGATTGGAATTCTCCTATATATATATGCCTCCCATATATATATATATATATATATATATATATATATATATATATATATATATATACACACACACACACACACACACATATATATATATATATATATATATATATATATATATATATATATATATATATATAGTTTTCACTTAAAAACATCTGAAGTGTATTGCGGTAGTTTTTTATTTAATTTTTCTTGCATTTTTATAATTTTCTTCTTTTCTGGACATAAATTGCGTAGAAATTGCCCGTATGTTCTGCATGTCCGGGAGCTTTCGTTTATACTTTAAGCCATTATCAGGCATCATTTTATTTTTACTTTTAACTGAATGTCTGCATTGTCTTATGCATGTATAAAGAGTTATACCAAACTTCTATTTTCCAAACATGGTCAGCACATTGTGGCCGTGTTCATAGTTGATATTATTCAGTGTTGGCTTTTCTTTTTTATGAACAATCCTTCCATTATTTTTTTCATATATATAATATATATTTATATGCACTTTAATATGTTGTTGCCTTATTGAAACATTGCATTCATATATTAACCAACCAGCGACGTCGAACGAGACACACAATATTCTTTGAATTAGCAAACGGTAAAATATCTTAAAATAAAATTCTGGAGGCTCAGCTTCAGAATATGTTCAACGATATTTTTCTTCGTTAAAAGGAATATTTAAAAATATGTTAGCTGATAAGCTTGCGATTAAAATATCTAAATTTTAGATTCACCGGAGCCTATTCTGTTATTATAAATATGATTAATACTTGTCCGCTAACTAGTCTTTCAATGAACCTTTGACCAAGGTGTTTGTTCGCTTATTTGTTACACAATCGAAACTGAAATTCTCACAATTAATCACATGTTATTTATTCGATCATACAATATTACAAAATAATGCTTAGCAATGGTTTGTTTACATGTGTCAACAGTCGCAACATAACTTCTTGTGTTTTGTAGTCTACAACCAGAATTCATACACACATTGTAAACAATGTAGACCTGTCACATACATCTGTACACATATAGAAGCATTTATCGTTTATCCTTTACTAACGCAAATCATTGAGTTATACTGTAAAAATAGATACACAAAAAAATTTGTGAAGTTACACCACAAAGAATCTTTATAATTCATTTCTTCCAATTTGAAAGAAAATTAATATTCACATAAAGAAAAATTATTAAAATTTGTCAATCCGTCTTTGAAGATTCTTATTTCTTCGTTGATACAAACATATTCCGCAACATATATATATCCCAAGTACTTTCCATTTCTTTCTGGGAAATAAAAGTGATTTTCACTGTTACAGTGCATTTCTTACCTTATTTGATTCCAATACATGGAAAAATATTCGGGAATATGAAAAGATTATGTTAAAAATACGCGGACATAATGTTTGTAAATTATTTAATCAGACATGCCTAAAAGAGGATTTTCTGCCTAAATACCCAATATATATATGTGTGTGTATTTTTAAAAATAATAATCATGTTAAGGTACTTTTGTTTCATTTTTCTTGTATACATACAAGCCTTTTCTTTTCTAGATTTAATGAATGGAAAAATTGGGTAAAATTTTATCGTGTTTTTGTTTTTTTTCCATTTCCAAGGATTATTATTTTGTTATACTAATATAATATTCCTTTAAAATGGTTTAGTTGGTTTCTACATATAATGGTTTCTACATCACATAATGAGGAAAGAGGGGTTGGCAAATTTGACACCCATAGGACTTCCCGAAGGCAAGAGAGAAAAGAAGGCCAGAAAATAAAACACTTGTACGTTTACAAGAAAACATAGTAAAACTAATAAGCAAAAGTACCTTGTCAGTTTGTCACCTGAACATATATTAACGATCGGGCGCTGCCCAAATACATGCCAGAACCACACAAGTGCATGCTGGGATTTCTTCCTATCCGATAAGATAGGTTACTTCTTGGTCTCATCTGACTCAGTCCCGGTCTGTCTTGTTTTGAAGTTAGAAAGATACGTTCGCTTATCCGAATATGGTCTTGTATGTCAACCCTAATTCTTTGTTTCTGAACTTTTTGACATAATGTTATTGATTTACCTTTCTTTTTGTTAATATGCCTTGCATATATTGTTTGCTTGCTTTGTATTATTTTTTGTTCGGTTCTTTCCTTTTCTTCTTCCTCTTATTGTTTATTGTAAACTTTATCAATTCTATATGTTGAGCAGTTGTGCCATTTACATTTCAACCACGGTCACTTACTCTAAACACACACACACACATATACATGCATAATTTAGCTCTTGAAAATACATTTCAATTGAGCACTGTTGAGTGATAAGCTAATTCTATAAACAACAGCCACCTGCACTAATGCAAAGCTCTTCAGTAAAATGAATGGAGCACTTTGGCTGAGTGGAATTTGTTTACTTTTGTAAAAGCAATACGCTAGATTTAGTTGTGTAACTCTACCGAGTGAAGATAGCTCTGGCTGACACCAAATTAGTTGTGTTTCAATCCTGGCTTGAGGCATTCGGAAGTCTAGTCGCACTGAGGAGCTGTGATACAGCGAAACAGTACTGTCTGTGAATGACATATATATATATATATATATATATATATATTAAGACATTTTTTTATGTTTATGCGTTCTTTTTTTAGATGCAAATATTTAAGTAAATGATCTGTTTATAATAAACAGTATTAACGACATTTACCGGCCTGAATGTCCGAGAAATTTTTATAGAAAATATGCGGCCCCCGACAGGAATCGAAACTGTATCCTATACGGAACAGTCATATAGTCTGACGTGCTTTACCGATTTAGCCACAGAGGACCGTTTCGGTTATCAAGGTCGATTTTACTGTTTTTAAACTACAATACTCCAGGATTTTCTCTCGTACATTCATATCTGCTCGATGCGTATCCAAATGTAAACTAATGACGTCACACATTATGAAATGGACAAAGTCCGACAATTATTTTAAGACATTTTTTATGTTTATACGTTCTTTTTATATATCAGGCTATATGACTATATTTTTATACGTCAGGCTATATAACGGTTCCGTATAGGATACAGGTTCGATTCCTGTCGAAGGACGCATATTTTCTATGAAACTTTCTTGGACATTCAGGCCGGTAAATGTCGTTAATACTATTTATTATAAACAGAGCATTTACTTAAATATTTGTATCTATAAAAAGAACGTATAAACATAAAAATGTCTTAAAATAATGGTCGGACTTCATATATATATATATATATATATATATATATATATGTATGTATGTATTGACGTGGTTACATCAAATAACTAGATATTAGCATCCGTATATACGCGCGTTAGCGTGCATACACAGGTAAGCCAATAAATATTAACTTAATTTAAGATGTAAACAAGACAGTGCTCAATGTGGTTAGACAGAGCAAAGAAGTATATATTAATAGATATGCATATACCTATGTTCGAAATGCAACTTAAGTTTCGTTTTTCTGCCAACTCATCAGGCACGAAATATTAATTTAGTTTATTAAAAAATATATATACTGGGTCCCATGGGTGGAACGCTAAATTAAAACGTAGATTCAAAGATCAAATTTAAAATAAATTAAATATAATTTTGGGGTGTAAATACAGAAAGTAGAGTTTAGGTAGGGATATATATATATATATATATATATATATATATATATATATATATATATAAAATGTAGAAGGCGTACGCAAACTTTTACATCCTTCAGATGGTACCGAAATGTTCTTATCAAAATCCGATCATAATTTCTATGTGGGAGGGTGGGAATCCCTCCTTAGACAAGCCGAGAAATTTTCAAAACCCCTCCTTCTCCCTACGTATATATATATAGAGAGAGAGTGTGTGTGTGTGAAAGAAAGAGAAGGGAGTGTGTGAGCGAGAAAGTGTGAGAAAGAGAGAGAGGGGGTGTATGCCAATGTGTTTGCTTATGTGTGTGTGAAACAGAGAGAAGGGTGTGTGTTTGAGAAAGAGAGTGTGCGTGTGTGAGAGAAAGAGATCGAGTCTGTGTGTATGTGTGTGTGTGTGTGTGAAAGAGAGAGAAGGGAGTGTGTGTATAAGAGAGAGTGTAAGATAAAGAATGTGTGATTGTGTGTTTGTGTGTAAAAGAGAGAGAAGTTAGTATGTGAGGGAGAGTGTAAGAGAAAGAGAGTGTGTGAATGTATGTGTGTGAAAGAGAGAGAGAAAGGAGTGTGTGAGAAAGAGAGTGTGTGAGAGAAAGAGAGAAAGATAGACAGAGAGAGAGTGTGTGTGTGTGTGTATGTGTGTGTGTGTGTGTGTGTGTGTGTGTGTGTGTGTGTGTGTGTGTGTGTGTGTGTGTGTGTGTGCTTTCTTTCACTTAATATGTCACCCCTCTCCACATGTTCCATCTCCCCCTTTGCTTCAACGGCAATTGATTTAGTGGGAATTATTGGCCAATTTTGGCTCGACTTCAACTGACCACATTTCACATTCCCTACATCGTCCCCCAGCCACCCCTGACCACTTTCTTCCCGTTCCAACAGACATTCCGGCCAAACAAACTGTCCATTCAACCGTTCTTCACCAACATTACGTCCACAATCACCGTCTCTATTACGTCCCGTACTGCTGACAGTTATCGCCAAAAAGCTGCTTTTTGGCTCCACCCTTGTCTGTCCGGCTTACAGATCATTCACTTATTTGTCAGCGTTTCTACGAAGTAGAAGATGCGGAAGAATTTCGATAGACTCGTCAAAATTCCACGGCTTGCCCTTATATTATTTTGAATCAGAAGTAATGTCCGAATATTGGAATCAATTGTAATGATGATTGCATCATCCTAACCACTTATCTTATACGGCAGTTAAGAATAAAATGCAAGCACGTTCACATCCATTAGCTCTTGCATGATAACAGCAGCGTATAAATAAAACTGGAACTCGGTTGGTCTGTTCTATTCCATTCGAAATATTCATCAGACCTTGCACCGACCGATAATTACTTCTTTCGATCGCTTCGCTGCAAGACACTTTGATACAAAAAACAAACCTTTCTCTAATAAAACCAGATTCAAGTGTTCGCCGAAAAGCTTTCCACGTCAAAATCTGCTGAATTTCGCTCAAAATATATCGAAGGGTTGTCTGATGAATGGCGCCAAGTCGCTGAAAATAATGGTGAATATACGAGCTTTGATCAAAAAGTAAGGGGACTGATGCTATAAAAAATAAACTACA
>OZ038482.1:6876519-6894019 GCA_964036315.1 Acanthosepion esculentum
ATGATAAAGCAAATGGAATTCCCGGAGGACCATAATCACCTATGTTCTGAAGCGACACGTCATTTAAAAAATAATTACCATATTTTCCGGCCTATAGACGCTGTGGCTTGGAAGACGCACCTTATTCGAAAAAAAAAATTCCCATACAACAATGTCCATATCATTCACCATACGTCCCTGACATACTGGCGCCACGTATTGTTTACATTAATCACTCGTCCGATTTTGTTTGTATGGCAATGACATACTAGTCAAGAGCAGAAAGGCTCCTTCCGCTGCTCGTAAACAGAGAATGTTTAAACATGTGGCTCAGCTCCAGGAAGGTTTATAGTCTTGGGAATACTTGTAACAGCTAAGTACTGAGGTTACATCATATACAAGGCTGAATTAGAGAGGTAGCTAGCATTATAGTGTAATGACTCAACATACAAATCCACATCCCTATCAGTCAAGCCAATTAGGTGACCGTCCAAGCTTACTTGAGCCTGGGCGTTGACTTACATCCGTCTTGGAAGATGCACACGTATTTTTCAGGGTATTTTTTAGGAAAAAAGTGAGTTTGTAAGTCGGAAAATACAGTCATACTGAATTTTAACGCGGTCATTAATAGGTTAATGTTTCCAGAAAAAAGCTGATGTCCATGCTCAAAATAACTGCCAGGGGCAATTGTTCTTTTTAACGTTCCTTTTGTAAGAAAGTTTCCTAATGTTCAGGAGTTATAGACAAGACCTATTGCTAATCTGCAATTTTATGTTGGTGCTAATGCCCTGAAGCCACACAGAATATTTCCCCTCCGTTTAGAGAAAACAGTGGCTAGAAAGCCGACAAATTCGAGTAAATTGAGATGGCGGGAAATGTCGCAAGAGGAAATTCAAATTTAGAAGCAAATTTCCGATCATTAATTAATATCGATTATTTAATGGCGGACACTATGGAAAAGGTGTGAATGTCAGAACGGAGATAAAACAAATGCCTTGAGCGAAGAACAAAAGACAAGATGGAACTTTTCGACAGGCAAACCAACCAAAACAGGCAGTTGATTATGAAAGGTACACATACATATTATGTGCATATATATATATATATATATATATATATATATATATATATATTGTGTATATTTTGGCAGCAATTTTTCATTAATGCATGTTTCATTAAATAATATAGTCAAGTTTTGTCTCTTTATTTTAAGTAAGTTCCTTTCGTATTGTCTGATAAGCTTAATCACATTATCGTTGAAAGACGAAAGGAAAACACCATATTGACACATGTTTGAATCCAATCTAAGCTTTCGGCTTACATAAGCCATTATCAAAGATGACAATTTTAATAAATCAAACAACACATATACGAAACCACAATAGTGACCCGCCGTTGCTGTTTGAATGAGGTCAAAGTAACGACAAACTCTTATTTACGAGCCAAGGAAGCAAAAAACGCGTAGTAGCTCGTGACGTCACACATGACCACTAATGAGTGTAAACGAGAATTATTAAGTATAAGAAGCCATTGGTATAAACCAATGGCTTCTGCTATAGATTATAGGCATTTACGAATGTTTGTGGAGATTTCATAGTTTATTTTTTTTAGGTTAGGTTTCAACGGTTTTATGTATATAACTTCAAGGATTTTTAATTTTTGTTTATTATTTTCATTTTTAAGTATAGTTGTATATATATATGTATATGTATAATAAGTATATATATATATGATCTTATATTCATTTGATCTTTAATTCATATATATATATATGTGTATGTGTGTGTGTGCGTGTGTGTGTGTAAAGGACAAAATGATTCACAAAACTTTTACACTTCATCATTATTTAACTAATATATATATATATATATATATATATATATATATATATGGATATAGATATATATATTTATTAATTGTGTATTTAAGCAGCAATCCTTCTTTTATACATGTTTCATTAAAGACGACAGAAAAAGTACTGAGATTAAGCGTTTAATTTAATTTTTCTTGTGTTCGAACAAGTGTTACCTTTTCTGGACACAGAATGTGTAGAAACTGTCCAAATGTTCTGCAATTCCGAGCGCTTTCTCCATACCTTTAGCCATTATCAATGATGATTTCATATTTACTTGTTAACTGGATGTATGGGTTGTATGTATCTAGAGTTATAGGAATGCTTTATTTTCCGAACACAGCACCTTGTGGCCGTGTTCGTAGTTAATATTATTAACTGTTGTTTTTCTATTTTATTATTAAGTTTCCATCTTTTAATTCTTTTTACACACGGATGAGGCAATTATGCTTGTATTTTCTACTAGTGTGTTTTGGATGAAGTCTGTTGGCTTCTATGTGTTTAAATGCATCCTATTGGAGTTATGGTCGAGTAGACGTAACGTAAATCGTCTAGATAGGCATGTAGTAGTGTGACCGATGTAATTATTTATGAGTTTGGTTTAATCAGGAAAACAGTTCCTTAAGTGGCATTGGGACTCTTTATATACACACTGTGTCCAGAAAAGAAAAACATTGGTTCAAACACAAGAAAAATTAAATAAAAAGATTCATCGTAGTACCTAGTTTAAGGATAAAAGGAAAACTTTATTCATATTGACTGTTTACAGATTTATTCTATTTGTAATTTTACACACACAGACACACACACATATAACTATCTATCCATCTATCTATATATATATATATATATATGTGTGTGTGTGTGTGTGTGTGTGTGTGTGTGTCTGTTTTTGTATACCGATTTTCTAAGCATAGTTTAGATGTAGCATAAAGCTGAAAGTATGGCGCATGCAGTGAAGATCGAACTCGCTACCCAGTCGGAATTGATCTAGCAAGACAAGTAAATTTTAAGAAATTAATTTTTTAAAGTTTTTAATCCGACATTATTTCCATTATTATATATATATATATATATATATATATATATATATATATATATATATATATATATATATATATTGCGACTCTTTATTCTACATTCAAGACTATCACTTCAGAAAGCACCAGAAGTGTTGAAACAAAATGCTTATCTATATATAAAGACATTTTTATGTTTAACATTCTTTTTATAGATACAAGTATTTAAGTAAATGCTCTGTTTATAATAAACAGTATTAAATAACATTTACGGGCCTGAATGTCCGAGAAATTTTCATAGAAAATATTCATCCTCCGACAGGATTCGAACCTGTATCCTATACGGAACCGACATTTAGCCTGACGTGCCTTAACCCTTGCGGTCAATAAGGATCGTTCGGTTGGCAAGGTTGAATTTACTGCTTATAAACTTCAATCCTCCATGAATCTCTCACGTACATTCATAACTGCTTATTTTGTTTCTTTTTTTTAAACTAGTTAAATATATCACGTTCTCTCCTTAAATTATATCATTCATATATATATATATATATATATATATATATATATATATATATATATATATATATATATATATATATTCAATAGCAATAAAGAAATTAACCCATAACTACATAAATTTTCATTATAATATTAACTCTTTTTTACTAATCTACTTTACTGGTTCAGGGTGTCAGATATTCAGTTCTAGATAACGTCCTCTCTCTACAAAAATAAAATGGATTCTATAGCCTAATGGGCTGAAATTTGCATCAGCCTAGCTTAGTTGGAGTTAATTAAAACAAAGAAAGTATTATACTTACTAATTATTAAATAGAGAGAGGTAGTTCCTAACATGTCTGCTCGTTTCGAGAGAGAAACATGCATTTGCATTTCTAAATGCTCGAGTCTATGAAAGGATTTAAAAACTGCGAAAAGATGGCAGCCTATTGTATACTGACATGCTTACTGTACTTCTGTCAAACAAAGGTCGTGTACCGTAGACAGTTTGACACTCTGGAGAGATTACACCAATGCTGTTCAAGATCGACCAGGTCAGGGTCAATAACGTTGTAGATTTTACTTTGGATTTTGTCAAGAATCTCTAATACCAGAAATACCAGATCAGATATGACATCATTATTCGATGCTCGGACAAATGATAGATTTATATATATATTCAGGATAAATTCTGACGTTCGTATTATATTGTTTCATTTTCTTAGATTTTAACATTTAACATTGAATATAAAAGGCTTCAAAATACACCATTAATATAATTCCGTGGTGATGGGGGCATAGGAGTTAATTAAACGTGTTATTGTCAGCGATCGGGTAGTAAGGCAATGGTTCAGGAACGAACAATAACTGGAATTACAGCAACAGAAATAACACAATAATCGACAGATATTCAATATAGACCAAACTAGAGACACCTGATGATGACCTATAGGTATTTGGTCGAAACGTTGTGCCTATAATAAAATCCACACCAAAGAAGCTGAAAGTAATTCCAAATAAAAGTGAAAGAGAGGCTCAAAGTAAACCTCTTAGCTAGAGTCTGAACGACATTATACGTTTATTATTTAGGATTGTGTGAGGCCAACGTAAGCTGCAGTCAAATCGATATTGAATGATCAGTCAATGGATTACAGTTTTATCGGATTGGTTTGACGAGGATATCGAACAACGTTTAACTTCGTAACATTTGGCAATGATAAGGAATAAAACAACAGTTGCGTGTTGGGTCGTAACTTGGCATTAGGGAGTTGATGCGCTCTCAACCCCGCCCTCTAGTGGCTCAACTGTTCTTCAACGCAGCCGGTTTTCTAATTTATTGAGACAGAAGAGCGACGAGCTGGTCACGGGGATGGGTGGCATGTTTTTGCCAGCAGAGCTTCGCTCCTTTCCACTCGGACCAACGTAAGTCGCCTGCAATTGTTCGTTTCACTTTATTTGCTAATAAGTGACGTTGATTGACTGCCATTTAACACCACAAGGTGCAAAGAGAACTTGCACGCAGAGTTGCAATACTGACTCTTCACAATTATAAGTCTGAATCTGAATTCACTATAGCTTTGTGGAAACTTATGAGCGATGTTTTTGAAAGTTATCATTAAAGTTCCGAATGTTCCAAAATTATAGTATACGAAATGCTGTGGTCGGGTACCATCAATCAACTAAGTGACAAAATTTTACTCACATTTTATATATATATATATATATATATATAAATATATATATATTGTCATCCACAGACAGACTTTTTCGCTGTATCACAGCTCATCAGTGTGCCTAGACGTTCGGTTGCCTCTAGCTAGGATCGAAACCCGACTGAATTGGCGTCAGTCGGAGATTCTACCACTAAGCCGTCAGCGCACGGCAGGGATGAAGGTGAATTTTAGCGTATTTATTTTTAGATTTAGATAAACACACAGTGTCTGACAGTGACTGAATTCTACCGAAGAGTCTTGCTATATTAGCTTTAATAGTCACTGTTTACAAACCCACGCTTCATTCCCACAGAGCTCAACCGAAATTAATTTTCAGGAGCAAATATTATTGTCATCCACAGACAGATTGTTTCGCTGTATCACAGCTCATCAGTGTGATAAACGTCCGGTTGCCTCTAGCTAGGATCGAAACCCGACTGAATTGACGTCAGTATACAACACAAACACTACCAAAGAACTAAAAGATAATATACACTTAACACACATCCCATTCCCAGCCAGCAATAAAACTGACAAAAGGAACAAGGGGGTAATTCTTAAAGTCAGGAATCTTAAATCCCCTATCTTAAAAAACAACTTGAAAGAGGCCGTTTGACCAACACAAGGACTGACCAGAATTAACGATCAAAAGCAAATGAAAACTACAGATAAAGTCATTCACTCCTGTAGTTCACTGCTACTAACAAGCAGGATTCTCTTCCTGATGATGGCAATTCTGGCCGGAAGTAGTCGAGGAACTTAAGAAATATAAGAAAAATAACAGTACTTTTATATATATATATATATATATATATATATATATATATATATAGTAACGGTTACATCATTGTTAATTACCAGATGAAACCACAAAAACGAAATAACGACAAATCAAAATAAACAATTTTGTAGTGGTTACTTACATGTTCTAATGTAACTGTGTATAATATATATATAAACAGCTACTGTGTACAAAATCACCCCTTTCTCTCCGAGAGCTCAATCGTATTATTTCGAGAGAATATATATATATATATATATATATATATATATATATATATATATATATATATATATATGAAAAAATATAGTCTTAAAGTGTGCTATATTTATGAGATAAAGTGCTCAATATCAGAGATAGAGCGTGTGTAAATATAAAAGTGAACATAGAAGTCAACACTTAGAGGCGACAGTCTGTTTCATGCTAGATGCAATCGTCAGGCCATGATTGCATCTAGCATGAAACAGACAGTCGATTGCCTGATGATTGCATCTAGCATGAAACAGACTATCGCCTCTAAGTGTTAACTTCTATGTTCACTTTTATATATATATATATATATATATATATATATATATATATATATATATATGTGTGTGTGTGTGTGTGTTTGTGTGTATGTATGTGTGTGTGTGTGTTTGTGTGTGTGGATGTATTTATGTATGTATATGTGTGTGTACGTACAATCCTTACCTAACAATTTACAAACGCTGCATTGTCATTATATTTATATTAGCAAAAAGAACGCAGTACAAAACAATCTGAGAACAACATTCGAAAATAACTCAGTTTTTAATTTTCTATATGAGCCAAACAGAAATAATAGACTTCCGTTTATAGACGTACTAATTGAGTCGAATAATGAAAAACTTTCAAACTTCCTTCTATAAAAAAAGAAAAAGAAGCAAAACATGACTGCATAACTGCGCCAGTGAATGTCTGCACAATTAAAAAAAATAGCCGTCATAATTTAATAAACAGAGCACATTTAATATCCTGTACACACCCAATATTTCGTCAGGAACTAAAATAACATAAAACAAACATTGCAAATAATTTCTTAACCAAATAATTAATAAATAAATTAAACTAATATTAAAAAATAAAAACGAGAAATAATAAAAAAGAATATTAAAAAAACTCCATTAACACGTAGAGTGTCAGAGGTCAATTACAAAATCTGACTTCAAACACCAATTTTATAATAGCCAAATTAGGTAAAAAAAAAACGTTTTATGAGTTGATTTATAAATTCGACTGAAGTATTAACATTGTTTTTGCACTGAAAAGCAGCACTGCAAATAAAATCGTTTTTGGCGCCCGTAGATGAAAATGGATCAGAAAATGCCAAGCACAAGATATCATTGGTAATTTTGGTGCTGACGGTCTTGGAATTAAGGAAACAGTGTCCATTAAATTTCGGTTATGTCCAGATCTTGCTTCTTTACAAAATGAGAGATTTATCGGATTTAGGATATAGGAATTCCTTATAATTTGAATTATAGATTCGACTGAAGTCTTAACATTGTTTTCCCTCTCAAAGTATCTCTGCGAATAAAATCGTTGTTGGCGCCGGTAAATGAAAATATATGTCAAGGACAAGATAGCATTGGTCATTTTGGTACTGACGGTCTTGGATTTAAGAAAACGATGTCCATTAAATTTCGGTCATGTCCAGATCTTGCTTCTTTACAAAATGAGAGATTTATCGGATTTAGGATATAGAAAATTATTATAATTTGAATTATAGATTCGACTGAAGTCTTAACATTGTTTTCCCACTCAAAGTATCTCTGCGAATAAAATCGTTGTTGGCGCCCGTAAATGAAAATATATGCCAAGTACAAGATAACATTGGTCATTTTGGTACTGACTGTTTTGGATTTAAGAAAACAGTGTCCATTAAATACGGTCATGTCCTTCTTTACAAAATGAGAGATTTATCGGATTTAGGATATAGAAAATTATTATAATTTGAATTATAGATTCGACTGAAGTCTTAACATTGTTTTCCCACTCAAAGTATCTCTGCGAATAAAAACGTTGTTGGCGCCCGTAAATGAAAATATATGCCAAGCAGAAGATAACATTGGTCATTTTGGTACTGACGGTCTTGGATTTAAGAAAACAGTGTCCATTAAATGCGGTCATGTCCAGATCTTGCTTCTTTACAAAATGAGAGATTTATCGGATTTAGGATATAGAAAATTATTATAATTTGAATTATAGATTCGACTGAAGTCTTAACATTGTTTTCCCACTCAAAGTATCTCTGCGAATAAAAACGTTGTTGGCGCCCGTAAATGAAAATATATGCCAAGCAGAAGATAACATTGGTCATTTTGGTACTGACGGTCTTGGATGTAAGAAAACAGTGTCCATTAAATCCGGTCATGTCCAGATCTTGCTTCTTTACAAAATCAGCGATTGTGTGTCAGAGGTCAATTATGAAATCTGACTTAAAACGACAACACAAAACACCAGAACACTCTGAAAATGTCGTATAGGAAGCTACCATTTTTCCGAAAGAAAATATCAATGAGAAAAAAGTATACATAGAGATATCCGATAGGAAGTTGTAAATAGAGACTTTACAATCACCGGCATTCCTTCTCCAATGCTTCTTTAAGATATCAAACTGCTCTATCCAAATATTATTGGAATCTTAAAGATGGAGGCTTCACCCCACAAATCAAATGGATGATCATCTCGGACTCCCAATAACTTCCTGGACGGATGCAATCTATGCAAACAGGAAAACTTCATAATGATTAAGAATAAAAATTCTAATGAATTATTGTGTCAAAGGATCGAACTTATCTTCAAATGTAGACACAAGAAGAGATTTAAAATTCCTGAAAACTTCGATTTTGGAGAATATACCATGAAGTGTTAATTCTGTTTTAAATGGGTACTAACATGTATACAAACATGTATTCATATTGTTGTATGTGATCACTTATACGATTTTCTTTTATACATCAGTTGTAATCTTAAATTATTAATCATTTTTATATTAATTTTTGATATTATTTTAGATTATTATTATTACTATTATTATTATTATTATTATTATTATTATTATTATTATTATTATTATTATTATTATTATTATTATTATCTATCTCTCTCTATATATATATTTAGTTCCTTAAATTTGTTCTTTATCTTTATTTAATTATTTGATATTTTTATATACATTTTTACTTATTTTTACATATTGTAAATTTTAAATTTTTATTTTAATTAACTTACTTTATTTTATTGATGTCAAATATTATTAATATTAGTAATTTTAAATTGTGATGATTATAATGGGATGATGCTCCCTTGCTGTCGAAAATCATGACTATTAGACATGACTGTGTCTATTCTAAGCCTGGTCAGCCCTCTCTTACCTTGTATTTTAATATGTTCAGTTCTTAAAGAAAAATCTTTTCTAGGTCACCCTATCGACTCATGTTTAATTCTTTTCCTTTCTTTTCCCCTAGCTCTCTACTTCCTTCTCTCTCTCTCTTCCTCTCTCTCTCCATCTCTCTCTCCCTCTCCCTCTTTCCCCAGCAATTTTTTAAAACCTTATATTGAATTTTTTTCTTTTTCTTTCTTCCTCTTTTAATATAAATATTTTTCCTTGTTTTTCTTTTTTTCCTTCTTTATTTTTTTTAGCTCCCTTTTCGTTCTGTCTGGACAAATTAATTCCATTTAGTAAAAAAAAAACTTCGATCTGAAGAGATGAACATTTTCATGAAATATTATTAATACATACATATATATATATATATATATATATATATATATATATATATATATATATATATATATATATATATATATATATATATATAAGTCAAACCTAATGAGCCAGACAAACCTACAAAGGTTTCACTTAGGCCAGCTGACCCTGACGATCTGCCTAAGTGAAACCTTGGTAGGTTTGTCTGGCTCATTAGGTTTGACTAGGTCTGCTCTACGTTTGTATCGAGCTCTTTAGTTAGTTGTTTACTCGTATCGGGTTTTTTTCTTTGGGCCTTGAACCTGTATCTGTGCGATTATTTTCGACAGACTTTCATGTTCCTGGCTCTTTCTTTTTTAAAACCTTTTTGTACCTTCGAGATTGATTTAACTATTGGTAAATCAAGAATTTCGAAGGTTTTTCGACACGAGTATAGTTACCTATATATATATATATATATATATATATATATATATATATATATATATACATATATATATATATATATATATATATACATACATATATATATATATGTGTGTGTGTGTGCGTGTGTGTGTGTGTGTGTGTGCGTGCGTGCGATAGAGAGAGAGAAATATGACTGATAACTGTTACATAATTTCAGTTATATATACTGGACTATAATAATATATCAAAATTGAAATTATTTAAAAGCCCTGTAATCAATCATCACCTGACGATTGCGTTGTGCCTGGAACCGTGCTACCGGTGAGGAAAAAAATGTAATATTTGTTATTAATATATAAATTATAGCTCTGTTCTTCTACATCCAGCACTATTTTATTTACATCATATATATATATATATATATATATATATATATATATATATATATATATATATATATATATACATGCATGTTTCATTAAATAATATAGACAAGTTTTGTCTATTTATTTTAAGTAAGTTCCTTTCATATTGTTTGATAAGCTTAATAACATTATCATTGAAAGACGAAAGGAAATCACCATATTGATACATGTTTAAATCCAATCTAAGCTTTCGGCTTACATAAGCCATTATCAAAGATGACAATTACTTTTCAATATATCTACCAATACACGGACGAAACAATAATGATAGTCTGTTTTTGTTGCATGAATAATTTCAAAGCAACAACAAATTCGTATATACGAGACGCGGTAGCGAAAATCGCGTTGCAGGTTGTGACGTCACGCATGAACACGTGAGAGTGAAAACGAGAAGTTTTAAGTATGGGAAGCCGTTGGTATACACCAATGACTTCTGTTATCAATTATAGGCATTTACGTATATTTGTGGCGATTTCGTAGGGTTTTTTTTTTCAGGTTAGGTTTCAACTGTTTTATGTATATAGATTTTTATTTTTTGTTTATTGTTTTCATGTTTAATTATAGTTGTGTTTTCAACAAGGTTTTTCCGGAATTGTGTACGCGGCCAGGTATATATATATATATATATATATATATATATATATATATATATATATATATATATATATATATATATATCAGGTCATCCCATTTCTGTCCAAATTTTGAATAAAGAAAACAAGTGACCAAATCTTACATTTAATTACAGATTCAATCAACAATGTATTTTCCCTGATTATCTATGATTCTTTCCATCTATTAACAAGCTTACTAATTCCATTACTGTAAAATTATTTTGGCTTTGATTCGAAGAACTCACAAATGTCAGTTTTAACCTCTTCCTGTGTTACAAAAGCTGTTTCTTCCAAATGATTCTGTTAGCTCCGAAACAAATGGTAGTCTGAAGGAGCAAGGTCGGGAGAATAAGGTGGATGAGGAATTTTTTCCCAACCAATCTTTTGTGACGTGATTCTTGCTGTGTGTGGTCGCGCATTGTCCTGATGAAACATCACCCGTTTTCGATTCACTGGAGCAGGTCTTTTTTTCCTCAAAGCTTGGTTCAAACGCTCTAATTGCTGACAGTATATTTGAGCAATAATTGTTGCATTAGGTGGTAAGAATTCAAAGTAGATTATTATTTGGCAATCCCACCAGATTGATAGAAGAACCTTTTGCCCGTGAAGTTCCCTTCTCGGCTGTGGCTAGGGTCATTCCCCTTTACCAAGCCACTGTCTACGACGCTTAACATTTCGATAAAAGATCCATTTTTCGTCGCCAGTCACAAGTCTATCCAAAAAAGTTGAAACAAGTTGGCGAGAATGGAGAGAAGAGCAGATGTCAACTCGGGATTTGAGATTGTTTTCAGACAATTCATGAGGCAGCCATTTTCCAAGTTTAGGAACTTTTCGAAGTTGTTGAAGATGACGATGAACAGTTGTATGGTTTGAATTGAGAACCACTGCTAATTACTCAATTGATAAAGCAGAATTTTCTTCAAGGTCTGCTTCAAGAAGCTTTTCATCAAACTCAACCGGACGTCCGGTTCGATCTTCTTCTTCAAGGGTGAAATCTCCACGTCTGAATTTTGCAAACCATCTTCTGCAAGTTCTTTCATTCACACATTCCTCCCCATAAACTGAGTGAATGTTTCTAGCCGCTTCGGCTTCTGAGTTTCCTTTCTTGAACTCATAAAGCATTATGTGCCTCAAATGATTCTTGGGTACTTCCATGTTAGCAGGGTTTTAATCAAACAAAATTTAATTTTATTGTTCTCTGAAATAAAATTTGATCATTATTTTTATGTTTAGATGCTAAATGCATCTAAACATAAAAATAATGTTCAGCTCTATTAGACATTATAAAATAATCTTTAAATTTCGTTCATTTTAACAAAAAGTTCAAATTCGGACAGAAATTATGGGATGATCTAATATATATATATATATATATATATATATATATATATATGTGTGTGTGTGTGTGTGTGTGTGTGTGTGTATAAGTATGTATGTGCATGTATGTTTGCTAGTGTGGTATTATTAAATATTATTAATTATTTGAATTGAATTTTTTAATCGTGTCTGTTCTGCTTGTCCACTTGTTATCATTAGTAAACAAAGCACCTTTCCATGGCACGACGACGTGCGATGCTTACTTTGGTCTCTCCTAACGACTGATGATCAAAAATGTCTTCATTTCCCAACTCGCTGAAAGCCATATTTAATGTTAGCTGTTTCTATACTTTCGGTATTACTAGTTGTAATATATTTCATTTTACGAGATGAAGCCTTACCAGCCTTTATTAATTTTGATTTCTATTTCTTTATTGTTACATGTATATTTCAATCTCTCGATCGCTTACAAAAGCCTATTGACGATTTTATGAATTAGATTTTTTCTTATCGAAATGCTTGCGTGTCATTTTTTTTGTCCCCAACTTTGATAAACGTTTCATTGTTGTGTTTGTTTATTCAACTTTCAATTTCTCAATAACAGCAGAGATATTTTTAATCTCTGCTCTGATGGCGGCTACAATCGCTGACAAATCATTGTTCTCATACGTTACTTGATTTCAATTTTCTAACAACATTCTTTCTTCGATTTTTGGTTTATTGCTTATCCTGTATTCATTTACTCGATTTTCTTCTTTCTTTCTTTCTTTCTTTCTTT
Organism: Acanthosepion esculentum; assembly: GCA_964036315.1. NCBI lineage: Eukaryota > Metazoa > Mollusca > Cephalopoda > Sepiida > Sepiidae > Acanthosepion > Acanthosepion esculentum. The sequence continues at coordinate 6,889,639 of OZ038482.1, forward strand.
CTTTCTTTCTTTCTTTCTTTCTTTCTTTCTTTCTTCTTCTTCTTCTTCTTCTTCTTCTTCTTCTTCTTCTACCATTTCTCTTTTCTAATTTTCATCTTTTTTCTCCTATTTTGTATTTCTTCTTCTCACCCTTCATCTTCTTCTTCTTCTTGACATCCGCTTTTTTTATTCTCATTATCTTTTTTTCTTCCCCCAGGGCCTCCTACACCATTCTTTGTTCCTCATCCTTCTTTTTCATCTCCCCCTCCTTCACCTTGATCCTTGCCCCTCATCCTATTTTCCCCTTTCATGCCTTTATTCTTACATCCTGCTCATCCTAATGGCGCGTGTTTCGTTCTCGTATTTCTTGACAACTGACAATCCTGGATGCTCCCATGTTGGACACATGTTCGGATTTCAAATTGAAAACTATTATAACGAAAAATTGCGCTTAAAAAAATAAAACAAAAATAAAACTATAGTCCGAAAAAACATCAATCGGAGAGCCGAGTTCGAATTCCAGCCGAATCCATTCCATTCACTTACGTGCTAATACACTTGGGAAAGGTATGAATCCTCTTCTTCTCCCCCCAAGCTATGGGATTGTGTAGTCGGCTAACAACCTACTCACTTAAAAAAAACTGGCTTGTTAAAGAAGCTGCAATGATACCTTGCGACTCTATGTTCCTCAACGAATTTAAAGGCATGATATATATTTCCCTACTCTGCCTCTTTGTGTCACTAGAACCTAATTGAGACGGACTGGATTCCTCTCTCACTAAAAACTTAGAGGTTTGTTTTTGCCTCTGCTTTAAATGTAACGATGCATTGAAATGTGACGAGGCATTGTCATTGAATCTATTTATGAATCGACCTCCATGAGGACTTCAGGTAAGTCTTTTTCTTGGGTGGAGTAATGGATTGTGGCTCAGATTGAGTAATCGGAGAGCCGAGTTCGAATTGCAGTCGAATCCATTACATTCACTTACGTGCTAATAGCCTTGGAAAAGGTAATGAATTTGTCTTCTCCTCCCAGCTATAGGTAAATAGCAGGACAGACCGGATTCTATAGCCTTGGATGGCAACTGGTCTAACGCAGAAAGAAATAGCAACCTACTGCGGGAAAAAATCTGCCTTGTCATCGAAAGATCGCCCTACCACGCATGACGCATAGCTGACTGACTGAATTTCTATTTACGGCTGTTTTATCGTAACACAGATAAAATAGCACATCTTAGAAAATTTTTTTAGCGTAGTACCATTAAAAAGATGTAACTTCAAATGTAAGTCCAAAATCTGTAACTTAACATTTTTGAGTCAGCGTTTCTCGTTCATTCCAATAATAAGGATCCGATGTTTGCATATTTTGTGTTTTCTACAAAAACACGAAAGAAAAAAAAAACGTATAACTAAAAAAAATGCCTTCCAGAAAATAAGTATAGTATTAAGAAATATGGATACATCGTTAGAAAAAAAGAAAGAAATGCTGATATGATACATAATAACCAATCTGCTACTCGGCAGTGAATACTTCACAAGCTCCTTGTAAAATTAAAATAATCTTGAAGGGATAGACGTAGTTTCACCGACGAATGCTAAGAGTAGCATAAACAGAACATGTGAAGAATAAGAAAGTTTTTAAAGATTATAGAAGCCAGGATATTTATAGTTACACTCAGAAGAAAAAATACAATTGAAATTTCTGTGATGCATAATGCGGAGAGGGGACTTAGAGAATTTAACACCCACAGGAAAAGAAACAAGGGAAAGTAGCTAAAGAGTTTGTGTGAATGGATGGCAGAACAATTGCAAAGAGAGAGGATAGAGTGTCAAAAGTTACTTAAGCAACAAAAAGCACCAATTTGGGGAGAACCAAATACGTTTACGTCCCGAAGCGCATCTGTTACAAAAACGATGCTATTATTTTGTAAAAATAAAGCTGTTTATATGAAATATTTTATATCGAGAAAAGGAGAGAATAAAATAAATAATAAAAATAAATAATAAAAATAAATAATAAAATAAATAATAAAATAAATAATTAAAAAAATAATAAAAATAAATAATAAAAATAAATAATTAAAATGAATAATAAAAATAAATAATAAAAAAATAATAATAAAAAAAATAAATAATAAAAAATAATAAAAATAAATAATAAAATATATAATAAAAAATAAATAATGAAAATAAATAATAAAAATAAATAATAATAAAAGTAAATAATAAAAGTAAATAATAAAAATAAATAATAATAAATAAATAAAAATAAATAATAAAATAAATAATAAAAATAATAATAACAGTAAAGAATAAAAGTAAATAATAAAAATAAATAATAAAAATAATAATAAAAATAAATAATAAAAATATAAAAATAATAAAAAGTAATAAAATATAACAACATGAGAATAGAATTGTATAAATTTTTATACGTCGTAATAATTTTAGATAATTGAATGATAAATGGATAAAATTCTATGAAAAGTTTTTAATTTTTTAAAAGGACAAAAATAAATTACTAAAGCAAAAGTATATATAAAACGTGCACTGATTTCTAAACATTCCACGGCAATTTGGCGCCCAGGTTCCAACATTTCACCTTACTTGAAAATAAAATCTTCTGCTGTCACAATGTGGCATATCTAAAACCAACAGTTATAAAAACAAAAGTTTGGAAGAACAAATATCAGCTACGTTGTCCGCTAGAAATTTTAACATTTCTAATTTAACGTCTTTACATCTCCAGCGTTACCTCTTGGAGCATAATTAAAACGAACATTTACGGATTTTTGTTTTATCTACAACACGTACATGTACATTTATTTCCATAAAAAATATCAATACTTCAGTCTGATGAAATCTTTTTACAAGGCAAAATGCGTTGTCTAGATTTTTTCGACTTTGTCATTCAATTAATTAACGGGCAAAAATATATATTTTCTGTCTGAATTTCTGGGATGAAGAATTATCATAATTTTCATTATTTACATGCCTACCTTTACAAGCATGTAAATAAATATGAGGGCCCTTTATAATGAAAGAACGACAAACAACGTCTGGTCTTCAACCGCAACGGCAGCTGTAACAAAAAGATAACCTAAGTGGGTTTAGTTATGCATAACAAGCAGCAGCAACACTCATCAGCAGGCAGGTTAATTTTTAACAGTTCAAATTTTTCACATAGAATTGTTCCACGGGGTAATATCCTAGTGGATTAAATCTTTGGTTTATGAATTTATTTGGTGACATAGCAACTGTTAATTATTGGATCATTATCATTAAATAAAGAGCTCAATTCGAAATACCCTGCAGGTTACCCAGATCGACTTGCAACTGTAGAGGAAAAGAGGTGTGTGAAAAAGTGAAGAAACGAACAATCTTCAAACACAGAACTACAAATTTAAATAAATTTTATTATTGAGTATTTGTTATTTTTCTAATTGAAAGAAACGAATTACAAAGATCCTTGCAAGACAAATTCAAATAAAAATATTTTACTTTTCTTTCTTGACATTACAAGCGAATCAATTGCGTTAGTATGATAGAAGAAACAGAATGTGTCTACCTAAGGAGAATGTCACATATTTACGTTGTTTTATGAATACGTGTATCTTCTAGCAGTAACAGTCGGCGGACGAGAAAGGTATATTTTAACTACTGCTAACGTTTTGCTTACAAAACTCACTTCGTATGTTTCAAATGTGCATAATTTAAATTAAAACCTTTAAAAGTTACTCAAATAAAATATGTATAATGGTTGAGTAATTAATTATACGAATGGTTTGAGAATTCAGCTTGTCCACAACAACAAACAACCGATCCTGGTCAAAGGTTTACGGAAAACTAAAAACTGACTTACCACCACGAATATTCATTAAAAAAAATAGGCTTGAAGAAGTTTAAAATTACTTACTAAACTCTTACAAAGTTTATTAAATTTTTCCCAATTTTTAAATATCTATTTTTCCGGAAGGAAAATATTCTTGATCCTTATCTAGAGTGATCTCCCAAATTTCGTAGAAGGCGACAAACATGGCTGTTTGGTTTTTCAAAGGATTCAGAGCGTTTGAAATATCGTTTAATGTTATATATATATATAAGTGGATTTCAAATCAGAGCCAACTTTGTGCACAGTTATGAGTCAATTTTGGTCATATATTATTTAAATTTATTGAATTTTCTACAATTCTTAACGGTGTTCCACGGAGCTGAAGTACAAGTAAAGTTGATTGTAGTTAGAGTTTGGGTAATTACCGAGTAGTCTCCCATTCATTTTTTTTTTTTCAAATATTTGTAATACAAATTCTATACGAGTGACTGCTGAAAAGATCTCGATCCTACCAGCTACAAAACAGGATATTTGCTCATTTAGTCAAATTTTCAGAAGTGGGTCGAGCCT
>OZ038482.1:6899019-7001519 GCA_964036315.1 Acanthosepion esculentum
TATATATATGTGAATATTGAAGTCAATAGTCAGAGGCGACAGGCTGTTTCATGCTGGACGCAATCGTCAGCACGCCTGACGATTGCGTCCAGCATGAAACAGCCTGTTGCCTCTGAGTGTTGACTTCAATGTTCACTTTTATATTTATATTTACATACGCTCTATCTCTGATATTGAGCACTTTCTTCCACAAATATAGCGCACCTTAAAACTATATTTCTTTATATATATATATATATACACAAGGTAACTAAAAAAGTTCTGTCCGTTTTTTGATTAGTCATTGAATGAAGTTGAAATATATACGAAATGCGTGTAGCAATTGTTTTCAAATTCGGACAGCTGGAAGTAGAAACATCGGACGTTATAAAAAACATGCCATCAGTTATCAGCTGTGAGAAGGATGGAAGTGTCTAGAGATCTCGTTCGGGGCTGTTTGCTTTACGACTTCAAAGTGGGCTTATCAGCAGCTGCATCAAGTCGCCGCATATGTCAAGCGTTTGGAGATAGTGCTGTGGATGAACGTACAGCAAGGCGTTGGTTTCGAAAATTCAAGTCGGGAGAGTTGTCTCTCCAGGATGAGCCTCGCAGTGGACGACCACATGTCTTGAATGACGGAGTCCTGAAGGCGGCCATTGAAGAGGACAGTAGTCTAACGTGTGGTGATCTTGCAATACAGTTCAACGTTTCCGATGAAACAGTTAGACTTCACCTGCACCGCCAAGGTAAGACGTACAAACTGAGCAAGTGGCTTCCGCAAACGCTGTTGGAGGTCCACAAGGGACAACGAGTGGCAGCCTGCGTATCGCTGCTTTCTCGCCACTGTACCGCATCCTTATTCAATCGAGTGCTTACCAGTGATGAAAAGTGGGTTCTGTACGAATCTCCCAAGCGTTCCAGATATTGGTTGTCTCCTCAGGATACTGCCCCTCACACCGCAAGACCGCCTATGTACCCACGCAAGATTATGCTTTGTGTCTGGTGGACAGGTCGTCAAGTGGTTCATTATGAACTGCTACCAACGGATCAAACTGTCACTGGAGATCTATACTCGCAGCAATTGAAACGTGTGCAACAGGCATTGCGCCAGAAGGAGCCAGCACTGGTTAATCGCAAAGGTGTGTTTTTCCTCCATGACAACGCCAGGCGGCATGTCGCGCGAGTGGTCAGGGATACCATACAACAACTTGGGTGGGAGACCTTGTGCCATCCACCTTATTCAACTGACCTTGCGCCATCCGATTACCACGTCTTCCACTCCCTGGATAATCATCTTCATGGGAAATCCTTCACCAATGAAGCAGACTTGCGCAAAGCCCTCACGGACTTCTTTGCGTCAAAACCCCCCGTGTTCTGCCGCAAGGTCATTGAACAGCTGTAGACACGTTGGCAGAAGGGGCTGGATGCCAATGGCGATTACTTCGAAGACTAAATATAAGTTACACATACTGTGAAGGGTTTTCTTTTTTTCCGTTAAAAACGGACAGAACCTTTTTTGGTTACCTTGTATGTACATATACATATATATATATATATATATATATATATATATATATATATATATATATATATATATATACATATATATATATATATATATATATATATATATATTATATCCCACTAGAGAAAATATATATTAGATATTATATATATATATATATATAAAATATATATTAGATATTATATATATATATATATATAAAATATATATTAGATATTATATATATATATATATATATAATTAGGAACATCCCGGTAGACAATAAATAAAGAAGTATTAAGTCGAACCTTTTTAAACTGTGCCTAACGATTGACATAAGCTTGAAACCTCAAGTATCGGTGATACACACACACACACACACACACACACACACACACACACACACACACACACACACACACACACTTACATATATGAGGACATTAAAGTCAAAATCAAGAGACGACACTGTTTCATTTTTGAACGCCATTGTCAGGACATATATATATATATATATATATATATATATATATATTTGAATCCATTTTTTCTTTATTAATATCAATGTTATTTTAATGACGTACAATATTTCTCTAGTGGGATTTCTAAATTTAGGACGCTTGTTATTAATTTCAATCTTTAAGGAAATAAAAAAAACAAGGATAGTAACTCAAATACGTTTACCCACTAAAAACAACATTCATAATAATAAAGAAACACACACACACATACACGCACACACGCGCACACACACACACACACACACACACACACACACATATATATATATATATATATATATATATATATATGAACAAGATTATTATTGCGATACAAAGATAAAACGATCTTAAGAAAGGGGATCATATTTTATTCATGAAAAACCGATACAAAAGTATCACAACGATTAAATTTTTAGCTACTTTTCGGTCGACTCATCGTCAGGAAAACTAATATCGTCTGCGTTACCGACCCCTATTTTTGGTATATTTTAACACCAGTTGTTGAAAATATTTTTTCTTTTCAACCACTTAGTTTTATTTGCCGACGATATTAATTTTCCTGAAGATATCTCGACCGAAAGGTAGATAAAATTTTAATCGTCGTGATACTTTTGTATCGTTTTTTTCTGAATAAAATATGATCCTTTTTCTTAAGATCAATATATATATATATATATATATATATATATATATGTGTGTGTGTGTGTGTGTGTGTATGTGTGTGTGTGTGTGTGTGTTTTCTTCTCCAAATTTATAATCCCTCCTACAATACACCAAAATACGGAAGGGCTCGAAATATTAAACTCTGGGGTAAAATTGGTCAAGATGAACAAGAAGAAAAAAAGCAGGACTATATGAGAACGTAATAGAAAACGTTTCAACCTTAGACGATTTTGGCATCGACAAGATTATGAAAATAATAAATGAAATATACTACAGTGGTGAAATATAAGAAGACCTTAATAGATCCATCTTTGTAGCGTTGTTTAAGAATCGAATAGAAAATGTATTCGACCTCCCTCAAAGAATCAGTTAAACTAGCCTTATAACTGGAATTCTGATGAACAGAGCGCGAAACAGAATTAAACCGGAAATAGTGAAGTTTGTCAAAGAGAGTGGAACAAGAAATGTAATATTCATTATCAGAATGATAATGGATGGAGCAATAAAAAGGCAGAATGAGGTACAGTTATGTTTCATAGACTACCCAAAAGAATTTGATAAGTTTTGGGGAAATACCGATGACAGCGTGACAGTTGTCGCTGGGACAGAGCAATATTTGACATATTCCATTTGACATATTCCACTACCGATCCTGCGACAGCACGTCCCCTCGTTGCACTAAAGATTGGTGGATCCAGCGTGACAGCAGTCGCGTGGACTATGCGATTTGGGGCCTTCGCCCATATGCATGCATGTGGGCAACCTACAATAAAAACGTGCTTGTGTCACATCCCAACACCGTGAGGGTCAATTAAATACCGTACCAATGTGTAGTATCTGTTCGCTCTGTGAAAAAATCAAATGCTTCATCTAGCGCAGGGAAAGATGATTCCTTGTGTCGCGCCAGAAGGATTTTCTCGTCCATCCTTCAAAATTACCATTCGTCCTGGCATTAAATATTGCTGCCATACATGGTCGGGTCTTTTACTTGAATGGCATGGTGCGGAGTCCTGTTGTCAGACAATGGGTCTTCTAGCAGCCACCTTCTTGGCCCAGGGCAGCACTACCTCCTCAAGGCACTTGATTTAGGCCTCTGTGTTGAGTCTGAGTCTCTATGGAAAGATGAATGGAGGCAAAACGTAGCCATCAGTACTGATCACCCCAAGCACCTTCGTGATCACTATTAGACTCATCCATTTCTTTCCGAATCTTATGCACTGTCCTCAGATTGACACCCAAACACTCTGAAATGTTCGTATTGCAATTTCCGACGTGAATGCCAAATAGTACAGCATGCCGTTTTCAAATTTCTGGCGGAGTGAATGGCGTCATGGTGGTCTTTTTCTCGCAGACGATGGCCAAATTAGGGTACTATACTGTGCAATCGCCAAAATCAAAAACAAATAACTTGCATCCGCGAAGCTTAAAATATAAAATGGCGACAATTTACTCATCGCACCCTGTATACACGCACACACAAATATATAGATAGATAGATAGATAGATAGATAGATAGATAGATAGATAGATAGAAAGAAAGATAGATAGATAGATAGATAGATAGATAGATAGATAGATAGATTACGACATCTTATATGTGGATTATTTTAATCTTTACATCTATATGCTGGAACAATTAATGAGGTTACTTTCTAATGAAAAAGAAAGATGGTCTCCTGAGGTGTGGGATTGCGAATTCAGTTATCTTTATTTCCGATATTGCTCCGTTTTGTACGCTTTTGCACTGGTAAACTGTGTCTACCCAGAGTGACCAGAAACAAAATTGAGTAAACTTGTAAAAAGCAAAACAACATAACGAAGAATGTATCGACCCAGAGTAATTAGATTGACTAAGACTAGTCACGAAATAATATTGATAATGAAGAGTGCATCGACCCAAAATGTTGAGATTAAACACTTAAAAAGATTGAAAATAATAATAATAATAATAATAATAATAATAATAATAATAATAATAATAATAATAATCATAGATTCTGTGATAAATATGCGGAAACAATCCGGTGTTAGCATCAACTGAATATAAAACTCGGCATGAAACAGTGGGCTAATAGCTGCACTGGAAAATATGCAACTTTTACGGGAAGGAAACTGTAAGATACTGGTATGACCATCACGCAGGCCCACATTACAGAAATAGGACCTGTAACAATGGGACTACACAATCCACACAGACAGAAGAAGCAAAGCTAATCGCCCAAACATCGTGATCAAAATCCACAAAAACAGAATGTGCTTTCTGATTGACATGGCAGATTGTAATGTATCTTTGAAGATCTTCAAAAATTATTTAAAATACAAGGACCTTGAAATCGAAATCTCAAAAATGTGGCGCATGAGGTCATTAAGAATTCCAGTTATAGTTGTAGCCCTCGGGTTGATTGGAAAAGATTCTAATAGACTCATTAAAGGAATCCCTGGTAGCCCATGGCTTAAAAAAATACAAAAAATTGTACTCAAAATTACAGTCCACACCTTACGCAGGGATTTATCTATGTAAAATTTACGATTTTCTTTTTTCAAAACTACTCAGTGGAAAATGCCATGATGCCATTTCTGACCTTAGGTCTCTGGTTGGGACCCGGAAAGAAATGAGTATACACCAGAAAACAAAGGAAATAATAATAATAATAATAATAATAATAATAATAATAATAATAATAATAATAATAATAATAATATGAGCACGTCGTTAGAACGTTCGCATTCTCACTATGAGAACCGGGTTCGAATCTCACCATGGTCGAGTTGTCAGGAAGGAGACTTCCTGGTGTTTCAGACTGGATCAGGGTCAGTCCCAGAGTGTGGCACCTTTAGAAAGTGCCTGAAAACCTTACCACGGGTTGACCTAAGCTTTGTGAGGGAAATTGGGCAGACGGAACACTTGGGGGCTATCGATAGCTGTGCTAGCATGAAGTCACAAGTCATCGTGACCGAGGGTTTGAGTGTGCTGGCCTTGTTCAGATTGTTGATCATTCTAGATAACAGGCTCTCTTCCAGAAAGTGTAACTAAGGTCTGCTCGGCATAGTTGCAGTATACACCACAGGTTGGCTCTGTGGGTGTTGAACAAACACAAATGTGCCTGAGCGAGCGTCTGAATTAGGGATTGGCCAGCCGCCCTAGTAGACGGTATCCCCGAATACGAGTGGCCAGCTGTACAATAATAATAATAATAATTGACTCATTATGTTGAGATAAAAAGCGAAAGTAGGATTGAGCAACTAATAATAATAATAATATTCAGGAACGAATTTTCAATAATGCAAAATAATTATTAAATTTTATGGATTTATTTAATCGTTCTGATGTTTTTGATCATCTATTTTTTTCGAATGTTATTGTTGTGGTGGGATCCACCTAATCTGCATAGGTGACTACCAACTATATAAATAGTGGTTGGTACCGGAAGACGAGGAGGAGGAATCACGAGATCCAACTAGAGACTCTGATCGACTGCGACTAGTCAACACATTCTCCAGGAACGTCTTCCCAGAAATATACAGAAATACTATATGTACTTATTGTGTACACTTTCTTGTTATAATACATTCTTGTTCTAAGTACATTTTGTGTTGCATTATTATTCCATGAAATAGGCGAGATTCAACATTGAGTCAAGACTCAACAGTTATATAATTATTCTTATAACTTCATCAAAATAAGTTTATTGAGCTTTATATTTTGGAATTATATAATTTACCTTTATATCCTTATTTTTCCTTGATAAAATGTTCTTTGAAGCTTTAAAATAAAAAAGTTATTTCACATTTAGACTTTTTCTTAACATCGTTCTGATCTTTATGCTCGCTAATGTAAATTTAAAATATATTTAATATAATAAATAGTAATTAATATATTAAAAATATTTTTCGAAAAGACCATTTCAAAAAATATCTTATCCTCCTTCCGAACAAGAAGGGCTGTTCTTTTCTTGGATAGTGTACGTTAGTCTAGGGTTTTGTTTTATTTCTTTTCTTTTTTCTATTCCCCTTCTTTCACTCTACCCCACATCTTCCATTTCTCTCGTTTATGGTTTGTTTTCATTGCCGTGAAAATTCTATTCATTGCCACTTATTTCGATTTTTTTCAAATTTTCATTTTGACGTTTGACGTTCTTCCCAGTGTTTTCGTTCCCTGCCACATTTGATGTTATTGTCGCTGCACCTTGCCGTCCAATTGTCATTCTGATTGGAAGTGCACAGGCCCAGATGCTATCCTGTCATTACAGCATTTCCTGTTGGCGACGGCGTACTACGTGAATTTTGGTTGTTTCTCTCCCGTTCTCTATTTCGAGGTTGTTGTAGCTTTCTAACTTTACAAATAATCCAGTTGATAATTTGGCGTTGGCAACCAGACGTAGCCCTGGGGCTTCCGACATTGGCGGCTGTCACAACAAATATTCATCAAAACAGGAAGCCATTACCCAAATAGGTATTAGAGACGAGAAAGTGGGGGCGTTGGGACTGAAGCACGGTGAGGTTCGGGTGGACAAAAAATATCTGAAGAACGTTGGGAAAGATTGTGTCGGGTGGAAATAAACAAAACGGGGTAGGAAAAGGTTTTTGAAAAGATTAAACTGGAATAGACAACTTGCATTGCAGGGTGAAAAATAAAATGAAAAATAAAAGAAGAAAAGAAGAAACGAGCAAAAACGTGTATGGAAGGAATTTTTAAAGAAAAGGGAGAAAGAAAGTGAGTAGATAAAAATTTGGGAAGGAAAGAACAGAAAAGGAAGACGGGTAGGAAAGAAGGAAGGAAAGTAAAAGGATGCGGAGAAGAATAGAAAAATGAGAAATGAAGAAGGAAGGAAGGGATGAAGAAAAGGAGAGAAAAAAAGAGTGAACAGAGAAAGAGGAAGGAGTAAAAAAGCATCTGAAAAAGAAAAATGTAATGAAGACGGAAAAACGAAAGAGAGATAATAAAAAATGAAAGGAATGAAAAAGAAAGGAAAAGAAAAAGAGCAAAAGGGAAAAAGTGGCGGTTTAGAGAAAAGATAGAATTAAAGACATGTGTACAAGGATAGGGAATAATGAAGAAAATAAAAAGTGAGATAGCAGAAAAGAAGGAAATAGAGACGGAGTTTTGAATTGAAGAAAAAAGAGAGAGAGGCGAAATTAAGAAGAAACAGAGAGAGAGGGGCGAAATGAAGAAGAGAGAGAGAGGCGAAATGAAGAAGAAAAATGGAGAGAGACGAAATGAAGAAGAAAGAGAGAGATAGGCGAAATGAAGACGACAGACAGAGAGAGATGGGCGAAATGAATAAAGAGAGTCAGAGAGGCGAGGTGAAGAAGAAAGAGGCTGGTGAAATGAAGAAGAGAGAGAGAGATAAAATGAAGAAGAAAGAGAGAGAGGCGAAATGATCAAGAAAGTGAAAGAGAGAGACGAAATGAAGAATGTGACAGAGAATGGCGAAATGAAGACGAAAGAGAGAGAGACAAAATTAAAATGAAAGTGAGAGAGAGAGGCGAAATGAAGAAGAAAGAGAGAGAGAGAAGAAATGAAGAGAAGGAGGGGCGAAATGATCAAGAAAGTGAGAGAGAGAGGTGAAATGAAAAAGAAAGAGAGGCGAAATTAAGAAGAATGAGAGAGAGACGAAATGAAAATGAAAGTGAGAGAGAGAGGCGAAATGAAGAAGAAAGAGAGAGAAGAAATGAAGAGGAGAGGCGAAATGATCAAGAAAGTGAGAGAGAGGTGAAATGAAGAAGAAAGAGAGGCGAAATTAAGATGAATGAGAGAGAGACGAAATGAAAATGAAAGTGAGAGAGAGAGGCGAAATGAAGAAGAAAGAGAGAGAGGGAGAAGAAATGAAGAGGAGAGGCGAAATGATCAAGAAAGTGAGAGAGAGAGGTGAAATGAAGAAGAAAAAGAGGCGAAATGAAGAAGAAAGAGAGAGAGAGGTGAATTAAAAAAATGAAGTTAAAAGAGCGATGAAAGAAATTAAGAGATGATTAAATAATAATATAATGAAAAAATAAAAAAAGTAAAGCAAAAATAGAAGGGTTGAAAGTGGTAATGTAAATCTTAAAATTAGATGAAAAAAGTAGGGAAAAAAATTAAAAAATACAAAAATAGTGTTCAATAAATAAGTAATATTAATTTTACAATGCAGAAGAAAAATATAGAAAACAAAGAGAGAAAATAAGATAAAACAAGTGAAAACAAAATACGAATAAAAATGGAAATTAGAAATTAATAACGTTCACAAACGCCGACATCAAACCAAATAAGGAAAAGAGGGAAAAACAAGCAATGAAGAAAAAATTTTGAACGAAAAGTAACAGAAAGAAAAACAAGCAGAATAGTGCAATCATAAATCATGTATTTAACACAGCCAATGAAACTCTGTTGTTCTGCGATGTCGAATTCTGATTGGACAATCCTCCAAGATAATTTCAATCTATATAATATGAAGATAGACAGACATCTTTGACACTTTGACATGATGTAATGATTAGCAAGGTTTCTCTCACAGATCAATTACGACGGACTAATCAATTCGATCCTCACTGTGTGATCCATAACTGCAGTCTTCTGCCTCGTGTAAGCTACTCTTATGAAATAACTTGGAAGCCATCTTGAACACTTCGACGTGGTTTAATGATAAGCAAGCTCGTCTGACAGATCAATTGCAACTCTGGATTGAGTTCGATCCTTACTCGGTGCTCCATATTTGCAGCCATGTGCCACATGTAAGCTACGCTCAGTGAATCACTTGGCAGCCATCTTGGGCACATCGATGCGGTTTAAGAGTGAGGAAGTTCCTGTCGCATATCAGTTACGACTGACTACTGAGTTCGGTTCTCACTGGGTTTTCCAGACTTTCGGCCTTGCGCCACGCTTACTAGATCACCTGGTAGCCCTCTTGGACACTTCGACATGGTTTAATAGTTAGCAAGCTTGTCTCATAGATTGATTACCACTGAGTAGCAAGTTCGGTCCTAACTGGGTGCTCCATACTTGCATTCTGGTGCCACATGTAATCTACGCTTAGTAATTCACGAGGCAGACATCTTGGGCGCTTTTAAATTGGGAAATGGTTAACGATCTGATCTGATTGATCCTTACTACTACTATGAATATTCCGTATTTGTGGCCTTGTGTCAAATGAAGGTAATCTTTGTAAATAAGATAGGCATCTTTGTTGAGCACTTAGTTTGTACAGACAGCTGCCTACTTTTACGGAAGTCATCTTGTTGGAAGGCAGCCATTTTGCGTAAAGAGGATGCCGTTTTGATGAACGAGAGAATTTACTGCCGACAACGCAGTATCTACAAAACATTGGCCAATCGTTAAACACAACGAAAGGAGTTTAAGAGCAAAGTTCGGAAAAGAAGTAAATAAAGAAAAACAATAGGAAGATTAAAAACGAAAGACTAGACTCAACAAAGTTCTTCCGACAAAGAAGGAATGATTGAAGAGGAAATAATTGTCCTGACAAAAAGAAATGGTAAGTATGGAAGAGGTGCTATGAATGACATTGGCAATTAGGAATACCTACAGAAGGTCGTAAAAGAAAGCGAAAAGAAAGAACAAGCCATCAATTGTACAACAGAATGTCTGAATATCAGTAAAAGAGACAGGACAAGACGTGAACTATGAATTGGAAATGTCGAGATCAAGAAAGTACGAAAATTTAAATATCTGGAAAGTGTTTTGACATAGGACGGAAAATGTGACAACGAAATAGGATGGTGCGTTGGTTTTGTGATGTCAACGAACACTCGTTGGCACTTTTGTAATGTCACTTTCGTAATGCTCGTTGTAGTAGAGACTTTGTAATCGCAGATACAACTTATAGTAACGCCGTTGAACAATATTAGTGCCAGACGCCTTCGAATAACACTCGCACTAATAGTACTTGCTCGATAATACTTGATCGAATAGTAACCACCGAATAGTTATCTGTATAGACGCCACACTAATCCCCATATATACAATTCCTTTACCATCACGGCATCTTCTCATTCAAAATGGGATCGCCTGTGTTAACTCACTGGTGATCTGTGTTCAAACTACAGTGTCGGCAGCGACATTTTATTCCTATATATAGTTGGGATAACGAAAGTTATTTCCGCCCAACAAAAAAAAAAGAAAAAAAGAAAAATAGTACGAAGCAAGAAAATATATTTTGGTATCAATTTTAACTTAAGAAATTGTCGAATATTATATAGTTTTTTTGTTTTTTTATGTTGTCTGTTTGGTAGTATTTTAAATGGATTTCGATACAATTTGTTAGTATGTAAGTATTATTGGTAATTTATATAAAAATGTACTGCTGGTATTTTTACTATAAAAATGTATTTTTATGCTTCCATAGTATTTTTTTTTTTTTTTTTTTGCGGTGGGGGTCACTATCTTCTAATAGCTGGGACCCTAACAGGTGCTACGACCCCGGGTCAGCGTAGACCTGTGAACAACATCAATTCAGAGGTATTTCCATGCTCCTCAAAGCCTCCCGATCAGAGGACTTGCTGCCGGATCGTCGTAGTTCATCGTCATACCCAGGACCGTGAACACAGTCTTAAGAGCATGAGATATGCCAATGAAATGGTATTGATAGCAGACGCAGAAAACAAGACTGCAGGAACACCGAGAGATGATAGCAACCGGAAGTGAGAAGAAATATTTAATCATGGCTGTCAGCAGAAGGTACCCGCCAAAGATGCCAACTACGAATCGAAGACAACAAAATCAAGCAAATACGAGAATTTAAATATCTGGAAAGTGTTTTAACAGAAGAGGGAAAATGCGACAACGAAATCCGAAGGTGAATTTTAATACCGAAAGATGTCTTCTAAACGCTAAGCAAAGTATTAAGAAACAAGAATTTATTTTAGAAGCAATGAAAAGTGTATGAAATTTTATATAAAATTGATCCGCTTATATGGCAGGAAATGTTAGACAATCTCGTCACTGATGAAAAAAAACTAAAGGCAACAGAAATTTGGTTCTACAGAAGGATGCTGAGAAT
This sequence comes from Acanthosepion esculentum, assembly GCA_964036315.1. Lineage (NCBI taxonomy): Eukaryota > Metazoa > Mollusca > Cephalopoda > Sepiida > Sepiidae > Acanthosepion > Acanthosepion esculentum. The sequence goes on from OZ038482.1 coordinate 6,910,662, forward strand.
ACCATGGACTGAACATGTGAGTAGCGAGAAAGTTTTAAAGAAAAAGGGGAAAACGGACTCTTATACTTAGAGTAAGAAAGAAACAGTTGAAATTTCCTAAACATACAATGAGAAAAGCGGACAGCCGAATCTGACTCAAATGTTACTCAAAAGATATAGATAAGTTGCCCGATAACAATTTATTACAAATAATGGCGATTATATAAATGAATAAAATGGAATTGTACTTTATTTTCTGATGAATAAACAATACAGAAATTAATTATGACTCAACCTTATACATTACTACAATAACTGACTTATAGGACATTTCTTATAAGGGCTGACATACACCCTTGCGCAAATTAATGGAAACAAAACGAATAAATCCGTTTTTTTTTCGTATTTTCCCAATGAAACATTACCAAGTGCGCATGTTAGTACTTCGTATGTCCATTTACGAAATCGTTCCTTGCAGATGAACCAACGATTCGCAATTGGATTTAAATGCAAGAGAGTTTGCGAGTCAGTCGATAGTACTATGATTTTTCCCATTTTTCTAAGAACTAAGCTACACGCCATTTCTCCTAATGGCTAGACCTACACCCGATTACTCCTAAGGGTTAGACCTACATGCGAGTACTCCTAAGCGATGACATACACGCCATATCTTCTAAGGACAGACCTACACAGCATTTCTTCTAAGGCCTGACCTGCACTTCATTTTTTCTGAGAACTAAGCTACACTCCAATTCTCCTAAGGGCTAGACCTATACAAGATTACTCCTAAGGGCTAGACCTACAGAAGAGTATTCCTAAGGGCTAGACCTACACACGAGTACTCCTAAGGGCTAGATCTACACACGAGTACTCCTAAGGATTACACCTACACGGGAGTACTCCTAAGGGATGACATACACGCCATATCTTCTAAGGACCGACCTACACAGAATTTCTTCTAAGGCATGACTTGCGCGCCATTTTTTCCTGAGAGCTAAGCAACATGCCATTTCTCCTAAGGGGTTGACCTACACACGAGTACTCCTAAGGGCTAGACCTACACACGTGTACTCCTAAGGGCTAGACCAAAACAAGTGTACTCCGAAGGGTTAGACCTACACACGAGTAATTCTAAGGGCTAGTCCAAGACACGAGTACCCCTAAGGGTTAGACGTACACCCGAGTACTCCTAAGGGCTAGGCCTACACGCGAGTACTCCTAAAGGATGACAGACACGCCATATCTTCTACGGACCGACCTACACAGAATTTCTTCTCAGGCATGATTTGCGCACCATTTTTTCTAAGAGCTAAGCTACATGCCATTTCTCCTAAGGATTGGACCTACACAGAAGTACTCCTAAAGGCTAGATCTAGACACGAGTACTCCTAAGGTCTAGACCTAGACACGACTACTCCTAAGGGTTAGACCTACACACGACTACTCTTAAGGGCTAGACCTACATGCGAGTACTCCTAAGGGATGACATACACGCCATATCTTGTAAGGACCGAGATACACATCATTTCTTCTGACATGCGCGCCATTTTTTCTAAGAGATAAGCTACACGCCATTTCTCCTAAGGGCTAGACCTACACCCGATTACTCCTAAAGGTTAGACCTACATGCGAGTACTCCTAAGGGTTACACCTACATGCGAGTTCTCCTAACGGTTCGAACGACACACAAGTACTCCTAAGTGCTAGACCTAGACACGAGTACTCCTAAGGGCTAGACCTAGATAAGAGTAATCATAAGGGTTAGACCAACACAAAAGTACTCCTTAGGGTTAGACCAACACAAGAGTATTTCTAAGGGTTAGACATACACGAGAGAATTCCTAATAGATTACATACATGCCATATCTTCTAAGGACCGACATACACAGCATTTCGTCTAAGCCCTGACACGCGTGCCATTTATTCTAAGAGCTAAGCGACATGCCATTTCTTCTAAGGGTTAGACCTACACACAAGTACTCCTAAGGGCTAGACCTACACACGAGTACTCCTAAGGGCTAGACCTAGACAGGAGTTCTCCTAAGAGTTACACTTACACGCGAATAATCCTAAGGGATGACATACACGCCATATCTTCTAAGGACCGACCTACACAGAATTTCTGCTAAGGCCTTACCTGCACGCCATTTATTCTAAGAGCTAATGTACATGGCATTTCTCTTAAGGGTTAGACATACACACGAGTACTTCTAAGGGCTAGACCTAGACATGAGTACGCCTAACGGTTCGACCTACACACGAGTACTCCTATGGGCTAGACCTACACACGGTTACTCCCAAGTGTGAGACCTACACACGAGTACTTTTAAGGGTTGAAGCTACACGCGAGTATTCCTAGGGGTTAGACCTACACACGAGTACTCCTAACGGTTCGACCTACACACGAGTACTTCTAAGGGCTAGACATACACACGAGTACCCCTAAGGGTTATACCTACACACGAGTACTCCTAAGGGCTAGACATACACACGAGTAATCCTAAGGGTTAGACCTAAACGGGAGTACTCCTAAGGGATGACATACAATCCATATCTTCTAATGACCGACCTACACAGCATTTCTTCTAAGGCCTGACCTGCACGCCATTTATTCTAAGAACTAAGCTACATGCCATTTCTCCTACCGGTTAGACCTACACACGAGTACTCCTAAGGGTTAGACCTACACCTGATTACTCCTAAGGCCTAGCCCTATACACGTGTACTCAGGGATGATATATATGCCAATTCTTATAACGGCTGACCTACCCACTATTTCTTCGTAGGTCTGACCTACACACCATTTTTTCTAAGAGCTAAGCTACACGTCATTTCTCCCAAGGGCTAGACCTACAAGTGATTATTTGTAAGAACTAGACCTATACGCGGGTACACCTAAGGACTGATATACACGCCATTTCATCTAAGGACCGACCTACACTCAATTTCTCCTAAGACCTGACCTACACGCCATTTTTTCTAAGAGCTAAGCTACACGCTATTAATCCTAAGAGCTAGACATGCACGCGATTACTCCTAAGACCTGGCCTGCACGCCATTTTTTCTAAGAGCTAAATTACATGCCATTACTCCTAATGGCTAGACCTACACGTGAATCCTTCTAAGGACTGACATGTGATTTCCTTTTATGGGAATATATGAAGGTACTGGTTTATGACCTCTCCTCTTCCTGCTAGCATTGATGAACTCAAGCAGAGAATCACTTCTGCAATGGATAATGTTACCGTTGACATGCTACAGCGTGTTTGGCAAGAGCTTAACTACCGACTTGACATGTGCCGTGTCACAGGCGGTGCACATATTGAACGCTTATGAAATCGGTCCCATAATAAACTTATGATGTTCTACACTTGAACTGTTCAGATCTCCATAGGTTGCTTTGAATTGCCAGGGTTTCTTGTTGCCTTCTGCACTGTTTTGAATCCAGAAAAGTTCTACTAGACCGGCTGCCACCTAATTAAAAGGTTAGTTTTGAGGAGCATGGAACCACCTCTTAATTACTGTTACTCCAAATTCCATCCTGACTCGGGCCGGTAGCACTTGTTAGGGCCCCAGCTATAGGCAAATAGTGAACCCCCAAACAGAAATAAAATACTATGAAATTATAAAAATTTATATTTATAATGAATTTACCAGCAATATACAGGGGTTGGATAAAATAATTGGAACAGGTGCAAATTTCACTTCTATATTTCAAAGACCTATTATATTAAGAAGTTTAACCAAAACTTCGTAATTGCAGGTTATATTTATTGTAAATAAGTTTATTTATCTAATTTACTGTCTTTGTCTTATTTATTTTTAGAATTTAGTAAAATTTAAGCTAAATGCGTGACCTCTCCGAGTTCGAAAAAGGGCAAATTGTTGGAGCTCGCATGGCAGGAGCCTCGATCACTAAGTTTGCTAAGCTGTTAGGTTTTTCAAGAGCTACCATATCAAGAACTATGGCGCAATTCGCAAAACCTCTAGCAACCGTAGCAATTCAGACCGGACTTGAAAACTTACTGACAGGGACCGACGTGCATTAAAACGCAATGTGGCAAAAAATCACCGGACTACTGCGGCCAAAGTGACTGCTGAGTTGAATAATTATCTGAATAGTCCAGTTTCTACTAAAACTGTGCGTCGGGAGCTCCATAAGGCTGCATATCATGGAACAGCTGTCGTAAGGAAACCTCTTCTCTACACTCGCGAAATTCGGAAGAGGTTGAAGTGGTGCAGAGATCACAATGCCTGGTCTGCAGACCAATGGAAGCAAGTCATATTCTCAGACGAGTCCAGTTTTTCTCTTTTCTCAACTTCAGGGCGAGTTTATGTATGGAGGCAGCCCAAAGAAGCTTACAACCCTGACTGCCTTCTTCCATCAGTGAAGCATGAAGGTGGATCAGTGATAGTTTGGGCCGCCATATCATGGAAATGTCTCGGTCTAATAGTTGCCACGCATAGTAGAATCAACAGCAAAGATTACCTAAACATCATCCACTAGCCCAGACTTTATTCCCTGATGGTGACTGCATCTTCCAAGACGATAATGCTCCAATACATGCCACTTGAGTGGTTAAGAATTGGTATGAAGAGCATGTACGTGAGCTAGAACACATGGAGTCGGCTGCCCAATCTCCAGATAGCAATGTTATTGAAAATTTGTGGTGCATTTTGGAGCGGCAAGTTAGGAGCTGCTATCCTCCACCGTCGAGTCTTAAAGAGCTGGAGAAGGTGTTAATGGAAGAATGGCTGAAAATTCCTCTGGATGAAGTCAGGAAGCTGTATGATTCCATTCCTAGACGTATTAAAGCTGTATGTGAGGCTAAAGGAGGAACAACTCAATATTGAATAAATTTTCTATGCAATTTAGCCAGCGTTTCAATTACTTTGTCTAACCCCTGTATATTGTAAAATGACCAACAATACAGTTTTATATATAGTTGAAGGCAGTTGCGTTCAAATACATTTAGCTGATGCCATAAAATTGCATAAAAGGTATTTAGATTAAATTACCGATAGAGGTGTTGATATGCCACTAAATGAAATCAGCCAAACAACCAACATGAAAGAACTTTCATGACGTTAATCCATATAATATCCTAATCCATTAATCCATATAATATCCTAGAATTTCTTAAATCTAACTTTATTCCAAAATATAACTTCAACAAAACTGCAACATAAAACACACATCACTGCCACTAGTAATCATGTCCATCCAAACATGTATATGCACAAAAGCTTAGTATCATCTACAATGTCCTCAGTTGTGAAACAGAATATTTTATTACATCAAAGTTCCCAGGAAAATTAAATTTCGGTCTCAAATATCCCATACGGAGTTGATATGAAACGAAACATAATTACATTCTATTGAAAATGCATTCTTCTAAGTCGAATTTATTAAAAAGAAAATTTATTGAAAGTTCACTAACATTAGAAACTTTCACGATCAAATTAAATCCAGAATAATACTACATAAGTCAACCAAAAATACTGTTAAAATTGACAATGTAGTATATTTAAAAACAAAAGCGATAGAAAATAGAATGAAGACGGCAAGGCTATTCTTCTGAAGACACTGGGCGGCGAAAAATTAAACATATATATATATATATATATATATATATATATATATATATATATATATATATATATATATATATATGTATATATATATATATAATAATGAAAAGAAAGAACAGTAAGATATATAATCCGGTGTTCTTATTGATATTTTTTATTTTTACAAAACAGTGCTCAATGTAAATTTACAGAGCATAAATATTATAAATTAACTGATTTAAAAATATGTTTCAAAAACCGAAGCTAAAAACTTCAAATTTATTATTAAATTAAATTTGAAGATTTCAGCTTTGGTTCTTGAAACATGGTTATTCCTGTGTAGCGAAGGGACCAAATTTTTAAATCAGTTAATTTATAACGTATATGTGTGTGCGTGCGTGCGTGTGTGTGTGTGTGTGTGTGTGTGTGTGTGTGTGTGTATGTGTGTGTCTGTGTCCCTGTATTTTCAACGTTTTAGATCTAAAATTGGTTGTTGTATTTATTTCCATCGCTGTGTATATATATATATATATATATATATGTATGTATAAGGGTGTTTCATTAAGACGGATTATATATAAGGGTGTTTCATTAAGACGGATCAAAGTCAGCAGTAAATAAATCAGTGTTATTGGTAAAAATGTATTTATTTCTCTATTGGATCTTGTTATTTAAGTCATTCAGTTATGTGTGAAAAATAATATCGCCGAAATGTCCGCTAAATCTGAAAGAAAAAGCAAAAAATAATTAGACTTAATTCACATTTAAAATCGGTCCAAGTTATTGGAACACCCTGTGTGTGTGCTAAAATATAGTTTGAAGGTATGCTATATTTATGGGTCAACGTGCTCAATAACAGGGACAGAGCCTATGTAAATATAACGGTGAACATTGAGGCTACAGTCCGTTAAAATGCTTAGGCGTAATCTTCAGCCTGAAACGATTATAAATTTAACCTGTTTCGCATTTACTTAAGCTTCATCTGGAAATGAAATATGGCGGAGAAAATAAAAATCTGGTGAAACGAAGCCTGTTAAATTTATAAACGGTTCCTATTATCGGAACGTCTACACAAATATTATTAATCGGAAATACACACACACACGCACGCAGACACAAACACTCACACACACACACACACACACACACACACACATACAATACGTTAGAATATACCTTCCTCTGTCTCCCATGCCCCGATAGCTTACGGGTAGGATCACCGACTGATGCCAAATCGGTAGGGTTTCGATTCCGGCTTGAAGTAACCGGATCTCTAGCCAAACTGATGTGCGAAACAGGCCTGTATATGAATGACCATAATATATATATATATGTCTATAATGTATTTCTACGTAATTAGATAATCATTTCCTTTGAATTTTTGTTTTAAATTCCATAACGTATTTTTGTTCTTTAGGTATTTACAATAAAAAATCCTTTTCACCCCTTCATGCGATCACATGGCTTCGCCTGCACGTGATAACATTAACGCGTCTCTTGAATTAAAAATAATTCGTAACGTTCATTTGGTTCTTATAAATGTAGCAATACGATTCCGCTGCAAGGCAATTGGCTAAAGTTTAAAACATTTGACCCTGATGATGAACGATGACGTTCGAAAGTACTCGGTTGTCTTTTGGAAAATATATATACCAATATAATTTTGAAATAAAAAGTCTCATTCGAAAATACAAAAGAAAATCAGCAGGACTAAGTTGTCTTTGGCGTTTAATACAACGTGTTTAAAATATATATATATGTATGTGAATGACCATAATATATATATATATATATATATATATATATATATATATATATATATATATATATATATATATATATATGGCTGTTGGTTACTAGGAACTGACCTGCTTGACCCAGACACCAGCACATATGATTTGATTATATTGGTGAAGTCTTTGTGCAGAACCAACCACACTTTTTGAAGGCTGAATACGTGCCACAACATCACCAAACAAACTTCCGCGTGTTTTTAATTCAGAGTTGTCCTTCTCCTAGACTAGTTGCCATTAAAGCCTATGGAAACCCAGTCTGTCTTGCTATTTACCCATAGCTGGAGGGAGAAGAAGAGGATTAATACCTTTCCCTCGATTGATGTTATGATCCTTGTTTTTTAAATTATAAGCTGTATGAGGTCTTTCTTAAATAGGCAAGTACTTTCGACTGTACATTCAGTCATCTTCAGGAAAGGAAATTATTTTCTTTTTGGTAAAATTCAGGTAGCATCGGAGACGAAAAAATATAATGCGAATCGAAATATGTTTTTTTTTTTAAATGTGTTATTGATAACGGATACAAAGTTTCGGAGCGTGCATTCGCAATGCTAAGGTTGAATATTTTGAAAATTTAAGTGAGTACGTGATTTACTATACAGCATACAATTTTAAAAAAAAACAACGATTATAACATTCATCGAGTGATTGTTAGGTTAATGCATATTTAAAATTTTGTTAGCGAAGGGATTTCGCCACTTTATATCATTAACTTTACTAATTTACTTTTTGTATGAATGATTCATTGTAATATAAAAATATATTTGATATATATATATATATATATATATATATATATATATATATATATGAGCAGCAATTCCTTTTTATACAAGTTTCATTGAAATCGGCTGACAAGGTACTCTGATTAAGCTTTTTACTCAATCTGTCTTGTGTTCATATAAGTGTTTTCTTTGCTAGACATAAAGTGTGTCAAAACTGTGAGAATGTTTTACACATTGGGAGCTTTTGGCTATTCTTTTAGGGTGCTTTTTCTTTTTTTATTTTTAAATGAATGTATAGATTTTTATATATGTTTCTAGAGTTGCAAACACGGTCAGCATATTGTGGCCGTGTTTATTGTCGATGTTATTGTGTGTTGGCTTTTTCCTTTTAATTATTGGAGATTGCATTATTTTTGTCTTTTTCTTTACATAGGCTGAGACAATTATACTTGTATGCCCTAAATATATGTTGCGTATGAAATTTGGAACACATGAAAAATTCTATCTTGCCCGCCATCTTTAATAAACATATATATATATATATATATATATATATATATATATATATATATATATATATATATATATATATATATACATTATTCGGTCTATTGTCCTCATCTTTGTCGCCATGTTTATCACAACGTTTCAACCGTTGTACGCTTCGGCCTTCTTCAGGTAGTTGGAATGTCGAACTGTACCCTTTATTTCGCTCACTGAGGTAGACTTTCTAGTTCCACGTGCCATGTTTAATGGATGTCAGTTATCTCCTGTTAAAAAATTGCAATATGAGCACTGGTAAAAAAAAAACGATTGCTGAAGACATTAGGTTTATAATACCCAGAAATTCATGCACAGATGTCCTCAAGGACAAATGGCACAGTGTTAGTTAGATCCAGTGACAGGTCCCAAAGAGTTCAATACCTTGTTAAGGCGGTGGAGAACTTTGAGAGGTGAATTAACAGGAGATAACTGATATCCATTAGACATGGCACGTGGAACTGGAACAGTCTACCCCAAAAAGCGAAATAAAGGGCTTCATTTCGATATTCCAACCACCTGAAGAAGGCCGGAGCATAAACGAAACGTTGGGATAAACATGGCGACAAAGATGAGGACAATAGTCCGAATAATGTAAATACTGTACATAATACCTCAACTCGGAAATTTAGACAGATACATATATATATATGAGCCAGTTTAGCCCTGAAGATCCGTTAGGTAATACCTTGGTAGGTAGTTCCTGGCTCACTAGGATGTTTTATACTTTGCTCTACTTAGTGTATTGAGCCCTTTTAGATTTTTTTTTATTATTTTACTCGACCAACACGGATGTTTTTAGTTTTTTCTTTTTTTCTGAATTTTTTGCTTGATATCGATTTGTTTAAATATATTTTTATTTGCAAATTGTACAATCCTTTTTTTTTCAAACCACTCCAGTATAGATATTAAAATATACATAAACACACACACACACACACGCATGCGCGCACACACACACACATGCACACACACACACCTATATATATATATATATATATATATATATATATATATACACACAGTACCGGCTATAATATAAGGAACGTTTTATCGGTTTTATACCTGCTAATTACACGATGAACGACACTTATAGACCTATGAACAATATCATAAATTTCTGAAATTGACGTTTTTTCTTGATAGTTAGCGATAATGAGTTTTTTTTCTTCAAAAGAGAGCGTTTTTCGTGTAGAATTTGCCATATTTTTAAAAAATAAAGTCCTAATGATAAATGAACTTTTACTTATTGTTGAAAAGCTCCATCGACTTTTTTAACAATGTAAATTAAAAGTTTATGCAAATTATTAACATCGTTCCTTAACTTTTGTCCAGTAGCTTATTTCCTTTGTTCCATTTAATCTTTATTTTTTAAAAAACTATTATGTAAATTGTTGTAACTTTGTATAATATTTATGCATTACACCCTAATCTTTATTCGGTAAAAATGTCATTGCTAATCATGCATTACTTTTTAAGTAATACACATATTTATGTCTTTGTTGTTTCCGTTCCTTATATTATGGCCGCTACTGTGTGTATATATATATATATATATATATATATATATATATATATATATATATATATATATATATATATATATATATATATATATATATATAATGTGCGTATTTATATCTATAGGAATTGCGAGAAAAATCCACTTCGAGGAAATAAGATTTCTATTCAAAATAGCCGTATTTAATTTCGTAAAACGTGTCCATTCACTTTCATCAGGGCTAATTCAATCCCGTCTTTAGGATCAGAGCAGGAAATTCATGGGAATTCGCCAGTGCTATTGATGGATTTGATTGTCTGTTCATTTCTCGCGCATTTGTCGTGTGGATTAAAAGCAAACCTTCTTATCTTGCAACACGACGCAGTGAGACCCAATCAATTCACTGCCATCTATCGATCTGATCATAATCGGTTTACTCAGGAACCTCTTTTCATAGCTTTGTCTTCCCTATTCTATTCATATCTGTCAATATTTTTCATTATCTCCCGCCTCTTGTTACTGTCAGTTTTTCTTCACACCTGCGCCGTTCGACTCCTTCAGTTTTAGTCCTGCTCAGAACCCGTCATAATTTATCTGACAAATTCTGAAATGAAAAATTATCATAATTGCCTTCTGACTTATTCGTACAAGTCTACCTATTTTGGTTCTTTGAGAAGCAACCATTCACCAATTGCACCCACCGGACTTTTTCAGGTGTAAATATCAAGGTAGGAAAATTGGGATAGCGAAAGATGCTTTCCAAAAGCTAAGCAAAGTATTAAGAAACAAGAAAACTTCGTCAGAAACAAAGAAGCAAGTGCTGAACTGTTATGTATATCGATCCTTCTCTATGGCAGTGAATGCTGGACAATTTCCTCACAGATGAAGATGAGACTTGAGGCAACAAAAATGTGGTCCTACAGAAGGATGCTGAGAATATCATAGACTGAACATGTGAGTAACAAGGAAATTTTCAGTAAAACGGAAACAAAAAGGACACTTATACTTACAATCCGAAAGAGACAGCTGAAATTTCTCGGGCGCATGATGAGAAAAAAAGGTATAGAGAATTTGGCACACGCAGGACATTTTGAAGGGATGTGGGACGGGACAGTGAATAACCTATCTAACGACAATGTGTAAATGGTTCACAGAACAGGGACTGAAAGAAAAAAAACCTTACTGTCCTGAAGTGATAGGGTACGTAACCTAAAATGAAGTTGTATTAGATAAGTAAATCTTTGATGCGTGTGATTCCGTAAAGGTAATACCTCGCCTTTTACTACAATGAGAGATGATAGCAAAAGCTAATATAAATGCGACCCTGCTTGACAAAAACACCTCCATAAACAACCACTGTGTTTATTTTAATACATTCGCCCAAAGCAAGGAGTTCACATTAACATATAGAATAATAATTTATTCAGGCATATGCGATGTGTTATCAATGTAGAGCCATATAACTTGGATTTATTTATCAATAACAATTTAGTTCTTGTCAATAGTTTTAATCAAATCAAAAATAAATCTCCCACTACATCTTGCCCATAGAAATTTGAATATATTCTGATAGTTTTACCAACAAAGGTGGTTAATATAAGATTTATTTTTAGAAACTGACGTCACTGTGTTGTAATGTGTTTAAATTTGTCTACCACAAATTATTTATTCATTCATATCTATCTATCTATCTATCTATCTATCTATCTATCTATCTATCTATCTATCTGGGTCATTTCATAATCTATCTATCTATCTATCTATCTATCTATCTATCTGGGTCATCTAATAATCTATCTATCTATCTATCTATCTATCTATTTATCTATCTATCTATCTGGGTCATTTCATAATCTATCTATCTATCTATCTATCTATCTATCTATCTCGGTTTGTCCTAAATCTATCTATCTATCTATCTCGGTCAGTTCAAATTCTATATATCTACTCATAATACAGCTATTGTATTTTAATAGGTTCGTATATATTCATCTTCATTTTTTCCATATTTCGCTGCTGACTATGTATCGATCCATTTCAAAATGACCATACATGAGATACTGTAAAAACTATAGACTCATTTCGCTCTCCCTTTAAAGCTTATGATGTTTAGGGACGAATTTTTGAACTTATTTTTCAATCTTTCTTGTCGATACTAGACTTTTTTGCATTAATGTAGATGTCCCGCGGGCTCTTTCCTTGGACCTATGTTGCATTTATATAACTTCCTCTTTGTCTATAAATCTGTTTATATCAATTCGTATGTCAGCCTCAATCTATTCATATCTATTTATCTTTCTTTCCTTTCTTCCTTATTTCATTTCATCCTTCTTTCTTCCTTTTCTTTTCTTTTCTATCTATCTATCTATCTATCTATCTCACCCTGCTCGTATCTCTGTCTCTCTCTCTATCTCTCTGGCCATATATATATATATATATATATATATATATATATATATATATATGCCGGTCTGTCCTAAATCTATCTCGATAAGTTCACAATCTATCTATCTATCTATCTATCTATCCCCCTCTCTCTCTCTCTATCTATCCATATATATATATATATATATATATATATATATATATATATATATATATATATATATATATATATATATATATATATATATATATATATATATATATATGTATGTATATACATTTACTGTCTTTAAACTACCTATCTATCTATCTATCTATACAGTAAAATCAACCTTGCTAACCGAACGTCCCTCTGTGGCCGAATCGGTTAAGGCACGTCAGTGTATATGACGGTTCTGTATAGGATGCAGGTTCGATTCCTGTCGGAGGACGAATATTTTCTAAGAAAATTTATCGGACATTCAGGCTGGTAAATGTTGTTTATTATACTTATTTTTTACTTAAATATTTGTATCTATAAAAACAATGTATAAACATAAAAATGTCTTAAAATAATTGTCGGACTTTGTCCATTATAAATATATATATATCCCAGTTTTTCATTATCTATCTGTAGCAGTCTTTTCATTATCTATCTATCTATGTATATTGATCTCTCATAAAACTATCTATCTATCTCATTTTGTCTTAAATCTATCTATCTGTATGTTTGTTTCTTTTTGCCTCCATCTGTCTGTATCTGTCTGTATATCTCACCCATATCTCTATCTCCTTACCTACCTGTCTTTTTATCCATCCTGTTTGTCTCAATCCGTTCATATTTGTCTATCAAATTATAAGCTTCCATCAATCTCTCTATCATCCCGGGTACTTATCTGTCTGCCAGAATTCGTTCATATCTATAAGCATGTGGTCGGCTGTGTTTTTGATATCCACCTGATTTGTCGACATCAGATGAAGCCGTTAATGAGGCTGCTAGAAATCGCAGATGCGTTCAACAACTTCACATGCACAATAAGCCGGACTCATTAAAAGTAGAATAATTAGTCCGAACCATGCAGACAGGATAATTAAAACATTGAACATGAAAACATCGCTGATAATTGCAATCCCCATGAATTAATTTTGATTCATTCAGCATAACTGTCGGGGAGGTTGCGGTCCGTGGACGGCGTGGGTGGCGTTGTAGATTCATACAAACAAACATGTGCGGTGAGGGTGAGGGTAATGGATCGGGCGTGTCTCTTCCCACCCTTTTTAACATCTCATTCCTCCCAGACATATTTTTTCGTTATGGTTTCACTCGGTTGCTCATTATCTTTCGTTTTCTTCCTCTTTTATTTTTCCATCGAGTCCTTCTTTGTCATCTTTCTTTTTTATTTTCTTCGTTATCTTTTACTTCGAGATTTTTCCCTGTATATTTTTATCCTTTTACAAAATTGCTGCGTTGTTTTCTGTATTTTCTCTCTCACAATTGTTTCCTGTTTTTTCGAGATTTTTCTCGATTTTAAAATTTATTTGAGATTTTCTAAGCTATTCTCATTCATTTTCATTTTCGTTCTATTCTTCCTTTCTTTTTTCTTCCTCCTATCCTTCCTCCTTTCTTTCATTTTCTTTTCTTTCTTTTTTTAGTTTCGTACTTCCTTCCTTAATTTCGGCTTTCTTTCTTTCTGTTTCCATCTATTCATAGCTATTTCTCGTTCTGTCACCCATACAATTCATTTTTCTTTCTTTTTCTTTCTTTCTTTCTTTCTTTCTTTCTCTATCTATTCATAGCTGTTTCTCGTTCTGTCAATCATACCACTCATTTTTTCTTTCTTTCTTTTTTCTTTCTTTCTTTCTTTCTTTCTTTCTTTCTTGCTTTACATATCTCATTCGCTTTTTCTCTCCCTTCCTTTTCATTAATTTGTTTTCCTTTTTCTTACTTTCTTTCTGTCTTTCTTTCTTTCTGTCTTTCTTTCTTTCTTTCTTGCTTGCTTTCTTTCTTTTTCTATCTATTCATAGCTGTTTCTCGTTCTGTTACTCATACCATTCATTTTCTTTCTTTCTTTCTTTATTTATTTATTTATTTTTTCTTTCTTTCTTTCTTTCTTTTTTCTTTCCACCCGATAATAAGTTGTCCAGCTTCGCTAGGATAGCTTCTGTAGAAGATCTGGAGAGAAGACACATTCTTCTGTAGAAGATCTGGAGAGAGGACACATTCTTCTGTAGAAGATCTGGAGAGAAGACACATTCTTCTGTAGAAGATCTGGAGAGAAGACACATTCTTTGTCTATTTACTCAATTCCTTTTCTATCCGCATGCAGGCGGTTTTCTCTTTCATAAGTTCTGGATTTCAAGTTCTTTTCTCAATAGATCTTTTTTTTCTTTTTATATTCCGTGTCCCTTCAGGACGTAGGCAATCCTGGCTCTCCACTTCCTTTTATTCCTTGTAGCTCTCAATATGTTTCGTACCTTTGCCACCTCCCCCAAACCACGTTCTGTCATCCACTTGCTTAAGCCCGTCAGGTATATCACGCGTTGCTTTCCCTTCTCCCTCTTTCCCTCTTTTCGACCTGTGAGTATCAGATTCTCCAGACCCTCCTTACTCATTACGCATCCCAGAAATTTCATCTGCCTCTTCCTGACGTTAAGTATAAGCTTCCGCCTTATTCACATACTCTCTAAGACCTCATCGTTGTTCACACGCTCGGCCCAAGATATCCTTGGCATCCTTCTGTAGAACCACATCTCCGTTGCCTCGAATCTCTTCTTCATTTTTGAGGAGACCGTCCAACAGTTGCTGCCGTAAAAGAGGACAGATGTCACGTAGCAACTCAGTACTCTTTTTATAGTTTAAATATCTGTGCCGTGCATTGTCAATGCTTTTGCGAAATCTATAATAGAGGCTGTTCCAGTAACTTGGAGCGATTTTAAATGTGAATTAAGTTTTAGCGTCTAATGATTTTTTTCTTTTTCTCTCAGATTTAACAACTTAAGTGTTTGGCAATTTTAACCATGGAAAGAGTAGCAATCAAACAACGTGTTAAAGTTATCGAAGCCTATTACGAAAATGGACGTTCAAACAGAATGAGAAGTTCCCAGGTCGTATTATCTATCGAAACAGTGAAGTCAATTGGTACCCACGATCGTGCGACTTGACACCTTTAGATTTCTTCCTATGGGGTCATCTCAAAAGTAAGCTCTATGCCAACAAACGAACAACAATGCAACAGCTGAAGGATGAGATCATAAGTGACATTGGTGAGATCGAGGAGCAACTATGCAGAGACGTCATTGAAAATTTTGACCATCGAGTGGAGGTGTGCCACCGAAGCCTTGGCGGACATTTGGGTGATATTATTTTTCACACATAATTGCTATGACTTAAATAACATGATCCAATAGAGAAATAAATAAACTTTTACCAATAACACTGATTTATTTACTGCTGACTTTGATCCGTCTTAATGAAACACACTTTATATAAATATCAATGCTTCTGCATTTGTAATTCAATCGCCGATACCCTTCTAATAAATATCGCATTTCTTAAGTCAGCGTCCTTGTCAAAGAGTCAATGTTCTGTTTCCGGTCTAATTCCGAGTAGTGGCGCCTGGCTCAACGCAGTGCTCTCTTCATCACGATCCGTCTTGGACTCAAATTATGTGAGCGTCACAGATGCAGTTTTGGAGCTCCCATCGATGAGTTTGGTTTTCATCCTCTCTCCTGTCGTCGTAGTGCCGGCCGCTTTCCACGGTATGCAGTAATAAACATCATCAGAGGTTTGGGTGCAGCTGGGTTCCCTTCCCAAATCGAACCCGTAGGCCTCGACCGTGGTGATGGAAAGCGGCCGGATGGCATTACCATCTTCATTTTTAAAATGGGTAAGTCGTTGATTTGGGATGCGACCTGTGCGGATACATTTTCGGACGGTAATTTGATCAGGTCTGCAGTTGAGCCGGGGTCCGTTGCTCGGGACGCAGAGATAAAAAAAAATTTTTTAAATAGTTAAATATTCTTCTCTTGCTGATAGATTTCTTTTTTTTTTACTCCTGTGGCAGTGGAGATTTCAGGGGTTGTTGGCCCTCGTTCGATGGCGTTCCTTCGGAGGATTAGAGCGATTGCGTCTCGATTAAGGGATGAGCCTCGCGAAACGAAGTGGCTCTTCAGCGTGTCTCACTGGCGATGGTTCGAGGTAATGCTTTCTACATCATTGCGGCTGGCAGAGGATAGAAAAAAAGATTGTTTATAGTTACGTTGTTCTGGAATTGTCATCAATGGTCAACTGAACTTGCTTTGATTCTACTTTTGCGATCTGTTCATCAGGATTAGGATTATTAGCTTAGTTATATGGCTGATTAATTGCTCAATGGAGTTGGCATTCATCTGCATCTAGTTTCTTAGACAATGTTATGAAGATGGTTCTTCTGAGGGCCTCCAGTATATTGCCACTGTCGTATAATTCTTTTCTTTCTTTCTTTTTTTTACTTATGTGATGGAAGTCTTAAGAAAAATGGCAACGGAAAGAACACTTCTACTTGGAATCATGAAAAAGATAGCTGAAATTACTTGGGAAAATGATAAGGAAAGAAAGCTTGGAAAACTTAAGCCTCACGAGGCATACTGAGGGGAAGAGAGAGTGGGGAAGTCTATCTTATGTTTCTGATCTTCATCGATGATCTTCCTCATGTCATGAGTTCCCAAGTAGGCATTTATGCAGATGACACTACCATTTGATACTGTTTCAATAACAAATCTGTCAAAGCTGACAAAGTTAAACTGGTCGCTGCTTTTGGAAAGGACGTCCAATCAATGGTTATCTGGGGTAGGAAATGGCTTGCAAATTTTAATGCGTTGCATCTCAAAGATCTTGACAAAATGCAAAGATCATGACTTGACATGTCGACTTCAGTCACTTTCTCACCGACGTGACGTGGCTTCCCTCTGTCTTTTCTACAAATATTTTCAAGGAAAATGCTCTGACAAACTTTTTCCTCTGTTGCCCTGACTACGTGAATTTAAGCGTGTTACTAGATTGGCATCTAGACCCAACCCCTTTACTGTTGAAATAGTTAAATGTAACCGCCACTTTTACTCCAATATTTTATTTTCTCGCACTTCCCGACAGTGGAACCCCCTTCCGCTTAATGCTTCCCTGAAAACTACAATCTTCAGAATTTTAAATGCATCGTCACTAGCTAACTTCTGTCGTCTTGAACCCCGTTCATCTTTTATCCTTTCCTCAATTTCCCCCTATACCAAGTCTCTTCTCTCACTTTCTCTCTCTGTAGTCCCCCGTGTACTAGTGGCATCCCTCCTTGCTTGGGGTGAAATGATTCAAAAATAATATATATATATATATATATATATATATATATATATATATATATATATATATGTATATATAAATACTATAAAATATTTGTACATACCCGCGCGCACACACACACACACACACACACACACACACACACACACATATATATATATATATATATATATATATATATATATATATATATATATTTACAGGGTGTAACAGCATAATTTCCCAATTGTTAGATTAAGATTTGAAGCGTTGTATCTTAGAAATGATTAAAGATATCATACCGGAAATCTCAGGGGTTTATAACACTTTTGGGCTCTACTTTGACCAATAAGAATGTATAATTACTCTCAAAGCTTAACAGAAGAATCGTGATGAAATCGATCATATTAAGGATCGGAAGCTCATGAAACACTGAAATAAGGTTTATATATATATATATATATATATATATATATATATATATATATATATATATATATGGATCATTTTCTAACTTATTCGTGATGATCTTTGCTCTCTCCAGGCTTCTAACTTCTGTCCTGGAGTAACAAGGTACCTTACATGTTTCACGTACAATTTCATTTTTAAGGTTTTTTTTTCACTGCTTTTTGGACTGTCATAGCTGAAACTCCTCTCACGTGCCAAATGTCTTATAGATTGAGATGGATCTTTTATAATTGATCTCTTCAGTTCTAAATTGAAATGATGATCCCTCTTCCTGTTTTGACCTCCTGATCCAGTTTTCCTCCCTACTGTTCCCTCTTTTTCAAGTTTATTCACCGTTCTCCTGATGATTCTTCAACTGCATTTGAAGATGGAATCCCGTGTATGAATGTTGGTACCATTATTGAAGGCCTGAATTATTTTTTCCTGTCACCATTGCTCAATTTAGAAGACAGTGTGGCCGACACATAACAATTTAAACCTGTTCTCTTTCTAGCTGAATAAATCAAAGGGTCTTTCAGTGATTCTTACGACTAATGGTATCAAGATGAAAAAATTGTATCTTATCTGAAAACCTGGAAAAAAACTCAATTAGCATAGTGGATTTTTAAATATTAAACATTTGCTGTTACACCCGGTATATATATATATATTATGAAATGGACAAAGTCTGACAATTATTTTAAGACATTTTTATGTTTATACATTCTTTTTATAGATACAAATATTTAAGTAAATGCTCTGTTTTATAATAAGCAGTATTAAACAACATTTTACCTGAATGTTCGAGAAATTTTCATAGAAAATATTAGTCCTCCGACAGGAATCGAACCTGTATCCTATACGGAACCGTCATATAGCCTGACGTGCCTTTAACCGATTGTGCCACAGAGGTTCGTTCGGTTCGCAAGCAAGATTGTAGTTTAAAAGCAGTAAAAACGACCTTGCCAACCGAACGATCCTCTGTGACTCAATCGGTTAAGGCTCGCCAGGCTATATGATGGTTCGATACAGGTTCGATTCCTGTCGGAGGACGAATATTTTCTATGAAAATTTCTCGGATATTCAAGCCGGTAAATGATACTAATACTGTTTATTATAAAACAGAGCATTTACTGAAATATTTTATCTAAAAGAAGAATCTATAAACATAAAAATATCTTAATAAACATATATATATATATATATATATATATAAATACATACATACATATATATATAAATACATATATATATATATATATATATATATATATATATATATATATATATATATATATATATATATATATATATATATGCTAGCATAATATGGGCGTATGTCCAAAATGTAGTATTTGTACTCTCTTGTGTACGTAGTTACACATTGATTTATATCTATATATATATATATATGTGTGTGTGCGTGTGTGAGTATGTTTCTGTGTGCGCGCGCGTCTGTCTTTGTGTAGCAAGAGAGAGAGAAAGATCGAGAAAAAAGAATAGAAAATTTTCGATTTGAAACAGAATGCCTCTTTATGGAAATTCTTAAAGCGCTACTTTTAAAATCGTGTCATATGGCATCACCATTCAAATCGTTGATTCGTGTGTTCTCATTGGCTCCTCATCGAGGTTCACCTGATTCTAGAAATCTTCACCAAAAAGAAAATAATGCTCCATGCCAATAGAATACATAAAATGTGTTTCCTTTTCCTTTTTCTCTCTTTCTTTCTTCTTTCTTTCTTTCTTTCTTTCTTTTTCTTTCTTTCTTTTTTTCTTTCTTTATTTTTCTTTCTTTCTTTCTTTCTTCTGCTGAGCCACCTTCTTCGTTTTCTGAGCATGTTCTTTCTTCTTATTCTGTTCCTTTTTCTTTTTTCCTTTTCTTTTCAACAACAAGAAAATCCCGCCTAAAATACAGTTATTAATCATTCTACTGTACTTGTTAACTTTTAATTTTTTTGAAATTTCAACGCCAAAGAATGTAACCAAAGACTTCGGGAGAGGGTGTGGTTGCTGCTTCTTAATTCTTCAACTCTATATCGCTTTACTTAATCAGCATTAATTTTAAAAACATGTAAATATTTGGCCATTTACACATACACAAAACAACCGGTACACATAAGTGAAACAGCGACTTCAATCGAAAAAGAGCACTTGGAAAAAATTCATAAATTAACAAACTAAAATTATTTTTGCCCTGTCCGAGACCCTCCCCGTCCGAGACCCTCCCCGCCGAGACGGAGAGTTCGACAGCAAAGAACAGTTTATACAACTGTTCCAGTCACGGGGTGACTGGATATTTAGCAACCCCCCCACACACACACACACGGCTCGAATGTGACACAAGGCCGGTTTAATGTGGGCTTACCGAGCCCGTAGGCTCGGCCAAAATATGCCCATTAGAACCCGTATACACGGGTTCAGGGACTGTCTACCTCCCCGGACGGCACTTTGCCCTGCGACAAAGACCCGTCCGTGTCTCACCACGCCAGACAGAGAGTTCGACAGCAAAGAACAGTCTTAACAACTGTTCCAGTCACGGGCTGACTGGATAGTTAGCAACCCCCCCACACACACACACGGGTCGAATGTGGCACAAGGCCGGTTTAATGTGGGCTTGCCGAGCCCGTTGGCTCGGCCAAAAATATGCCCATTAGAACCCGTATAAACGAGTTCAGGGACTGTCTACCTCCTAGGACGGCACTTTGCCCTGCGGCAAAGCCCCGTCCGAGTCCATCCCCGCCGAGACGGAGAGTTCGACAGCAAAGAACAATCTAAATGACTGTTCCAGTCACGGGCTGACTGGATATTTAGCAACCCCCCACACGGGTCGAATGTGGCACAAGACCGGCTTAATGTGGGCTTACCGAGCCCGCAGGCTCGGACAAAAATATGCCCATTAGAAACCGTATACACGGGTTCAGGGACTGTCTACCTTCCCAGACGGCACTTTGCCCTGCGGCAAAGCCCCGTCCAAGTCCCTCCCCGCCGAGACGGAGAGTTCGACAGCAAAGAACAATCTAAATGAGTATTCCAGTCACGGGTTGACTGGATATTTAGCACCCCCCCCACAAGGGTCGAATGTGGCACAAGGCAGGCTTAATGTGGGCTTACCGAGCCCGTATGCTCGGACAAAAATATGCCCATTAGAACTCGTATACACGGGTTCAGGGACTGTCTACCTCCCCGGACGGCACTTTGCCCTGCGGCAAAGCCCCGTCCGAGTCCCTCCCCGCCGAGACGGGGAGTTCGACAGCAAAGAACAGTTTATACAACTGTTCCAGTCACGGGGTGACTGGATATTTAGCAACCCTCACACATGGGTCGATGTGGCACAAGGCCGGTTTAATGTGGGCTTACCGAGCCCGTGGGCTCGGCCAAAAATATGCCCATTTACAACCCGTATACACGGGTTTAGGGACTGTCTACCGGACGAAACTTTGCCCTGCGGCAAAGCCCCGTCCGAGTCCCTCCCCGCCGAGACAGGGAGTTCGACAGCAAAGAACAGTCTTAACAACTGTTCCAGTCACGGGGTGACTGCCTTTACTCAGAGTTGGTAGCCATATTATATAGGTGTGGAAGAGTCCATTTGTAGGTAGGTCCCCACAATACCGTTGTACCTTAGAAATTTACCAATTTCAATATTTAAACATAGCGAATTCCTGTCGGTCTCTCACCTTTCTCAAACATGATCAATGGCATCTTCTTGCCATCAGAGGCCACACAGGCAAAAACCATTACCGTGACAGCGGTTTGGCATTTTGCACTTAAAAGTGACATTCTTGTCTCTCTCGTGGGGATCTGAAGACAGAATACGGCCATTTCCTCCGTTTGTTACGTATCCTATGTAAAATTATTCTCATCTGTCAATAAGATCATTCCAGGATCATTTTTCAATTTATTCAAGATGATCTTCGCCCTCTCTAAACTTCTAACTTTCTGTCCTGGAGTAACAACGTGCCTCACAGGTTTCACATACAATTTCATTTACAGGTATTTTTTCTCTGCTCTTTGGATTCTCATAGCTGAAACTCCTCTCTCACATGCCAAACGTCTTGAGTTGGATCTTTTCTAATTGATTCCTTTAAATGTTTGAAAAGATGATCCCCTCTTACTGTTGTAACATCTTGATCAAGTTTTCCTCTTTAATATTCCCTCTTTTTAAAACTTATTCCTCATTGTCTAAATGTTTCTTGAATGGATTTTGAAGATGAAAGCCAGAGTATGAATGTTGGTACCATTAATGATAGTGTGAAAGATCTTTTTCCTCTCACCCTTGCTCAGTTGGGAAGACATAGTAGAGCTGACACAAAACGATTTTAACCTGTCCTCTTTCTAGCTGAATAACTCAAAGAGATTTTCAGTGATTATTACGACAAATGATGTCAAGATGGCTGAACGTCTTATCTGAAAACGTGCAAAAAGAAAGGTTTACTGCTTTTTATATTAAAACATTTTGTAGGATGGACTAGTATGCTGTTACACGATTTGGACAATTTATCTGTTAGATCTAGTATATGAGGCATGGGTCGTCGAAAAATTCCCAATATTCAAGTATTTCATTGTCACTAACTGGCATTTTTACATTCAAAAATATTTAAATATTGGGGTGGAATGTGGTTCTGTTGTACCATGATCACATAAGTAATCAATCATAGCATCCCACTCACAATAATGCTGATAGAAAAGAAATTGGTAATCACCAGAGCGTCGTGTGGGCCTTGCAGACATACAAGCACGACCCTCCGGAGGGTCGTATGGGAGCCATAATCACCAGAAGCTATAAAGTAACTTTATTTAGTTCATTTGGTGATTATAAGCAAAGATTCTCAGTTACTCGATAATAGCCATGCTTTCAAATCCAAGAAAAGTTTCATGCGGACTTCTAACTGCATTTCGATTTTTCGACATCTTTTCTTAGTGTCCAAAATTGTAACATTAATGAAAGTTTGAAAGATATTTTTGCATAGTGGGGCTGATACGAAACGATTTTAAATTGTTCTCTTTCTAGATGAATAACTCAAAGTGATTTTTTCAGTGATTTTTACGATAAATGGTGTCAAGATGGCTGAACGTCTTATTTGAAAACCTGGGGAAAAGAAACTCAATTAGTTTCGGGATTATTTTTTTTTTTTAGATTTTAAACATTTGGGGGATGGACAATTACATATCTATCGACTCCACATTTTCATATCTACCTAAATCTGTTCATAACAATTTTCTATCACAATCACTTCATATCTATCTGTCTCAGTCTATTCCTAACCATCTTTCATATCTATCTCTCTATCTAATTCTGTTCGTATCAGTTTATTTCTATTCTGCCTCTCTCTCCATTTCCAATCTATTATTTCATTCTTCATCTTTCCTCCCCCTCTCGCTATCTATCTCAGTCTATTCATTTTTCTATCTATCCGTGTTGATGTCTATATATCTCAGTCTGTTCATATATCTTTAAACTGAGTTATCCAAAAGTCACTAGTATTTTGTAGTCCTCTTCTACAAGCTACCTGTTATTATATTTACATACTATTATATCATGACTTTACTCACATCAGATAGATACACTCTTGTGCAAATTAATTATGAAGGAAGATGTGGAGGGCCATGATCACCTAAACCCAGGTGCAAATTAATTGAAACAAAACGAATAATTTCTTTATTATTTACTATTTTTCGTATTTTTCGAATAAAACATGATCCAATGCACACGTTAATACTTCGTACATCCATTCTACGAAGTCGTTTCATGCAGACTGACCAAAGATTCTCGAATGGATTTAAATCAGGAGAGTTTCCGAGACAGTCTAGTACATTGATTTGCTCACTGGTAAGGCTTGCCAGTGTGTTCGTGCAGCCTTACAATTTCCGTACCCTTTCTTGGAAGGACGTTCATCGCAGACAATGACCGTAGGACAACTAATCGACAGTCGCGACAATATGTCTGGGCGTGATAAAATCTGATGCAATTACGGAGGACGCAATATTTTTCAAGGCCAAACAAATTTAATCATACAACGCGAAAATAGATTCATATTACTGCACACCACTGCAAATGACCTAATTCGAGGAAAAAATAGAAATCGATTACACACTGTCACTGCAGTGGGTCTAAAACTGACCGTAGAAAGGAAACTAAAGCGGTCGTTTCAATTATTTTGCACAAGGGTGTAAGCAGAAAAAGTGATCTGAACATAAATTTTAATAAGCCAAAATGTATAGCGGGCGCCCCAGATGTGGCAGCAATGTTTAGTGTATGGACGTACGGTAGATCTATGAACGTGTAAGTTGGATTCTAGCGAGAAAACGGAACTAGCGATGGAGTAAATCAACTTTCCTAGCTGCAAACAAACGATAATTTTTATTGATAACAAACATTGCTGTATATAGATATAGAACAAATTAACTTGACCTAAGAAAATACAACGTAGAGAACAAGGCTGTTTCTGCGAAAGGAGGTGCTGAAAAGGTTAAGTCCTGACCCTCCTCCTAACATCTGACAAAATAACCAAACGTCATTAAATCGAGGCTCCATTTTCTATCGTTATAAAATAATAAATCATCTTCACAGTATTGCTACGCAATAATCCCAAAATATATATTTAAAACTAACATTCCAACAGCAAGGCCTCTGATCAGGATGTTTTGAGGAGCATAGAACCATCTCTAAATTGCTATTGATCCACCCTGACCCGTTAGGGTCCCAGCTATGGGCAAATAGCTGACCCCCCCACTGCAAACTCAAAACACTATGAAAGTTTTAAAATAGGTTTTAATACCAGCAATACATTTTTATTAAATATTTTTTTACTAGCAATGAATTTTTGAAGGAAAAATTTATAACCAGCGATACATTATTACCAGCAATAGATTTTTTAAAAATATTACCAGCAATACATTTTTGTGAAAAAAAGAAAAATATTACCAGCAATACATTTTGGAAAAAAAAATACATGCTAGTGTCCCAGCTATGGGCAAATAGTTAATTCTCAAACTAGGGTCAAAACACCATGATAGTTAAAAATAGGTTTTAATACCAGCAACACATTTTTGTAAAAAATTATTACCAGCAATAAATTTTCAAAGAAAATTATTACCAGCAATACTTTACCAGCAATACTTCACCAGCAATACATCATTGAAGAAAAAATTATTACCAGCAATACTTCACCAGAAATAAATCATTGAAGAAAAAAATATTACCAGCAATACTTTACCAGCAATACTTCACCAGCAATACATCATTGAAGAAAAATTATTACCAGCAATACTTTACCAGCAATACTTCACCAGCAATACATCATTGAGGAAAAAATTATTACCAGCAATACTTTACCAGCAATACATCATTGAAGAAAAAATTATTACCAGCAATACTTTACCGGCAATACATTGTTGAAGAAAAAATTATTACCAGCAATACTTTACCAGCAATACTTCACCAGCAATAAAGCATTGAAGAAAAAATTATTACCAGCAATACTTTACCAGCAATACATTGTTGAAAAAAGAATTATTACCAGCAATACTTCACCAGCAATACTTTACCAGCAATAAATCATTGAAGATAAAGATATTACCAGCAATACTTTACCGGCAATACATTGTTGAAGAAAAAATTATTACCAGCAATACTTTACCAGCAATACTTTACCAGCAATACTTTACCAGCAATACATCATTGAAGAAAAATTATTACCAGCAATACTTCACCAGCAATACATCATTGAAGAAAAAATTATTGCCAGCAATACTTTACCAGCAATACTTCACCAGCAATACATCATTGAAGAAAAAATTATTACCAGCAATACTTTACCGGCAATACATTGTTGAAGAAAAAATTATTACCAGCAATACTTTACCAGCAATACTTCACCAGCAATAAATCATTGAAGAAAAAATTATTACCAGCAATACTTTACCAGCAATACATTGTTGAAGAAAAATTATTACCAGCAATACTTTACCAGAAATACATTGTTGAAGAAAAAATTATTACCAGCAATACTTTACCAGCAATACATTGTTGAAGAAAAAATTATTACCAGAAATACTTTACCAAAAATACAGTGTTGAAGAAAAAATTATTACCAGCAATACTTTACCAGCAATATTTCCCCAGAAATATATTGTTGAAGAAAAAATTATTACCAGCAGTACTTTACCAGCAATACATTTTTGAAGAAAAATTATTACCAGCAATACTTTACCAGCAATACTTCACCAGCAATATATCATTGAAGAAAAAATTATTACCAGCAATACTTTACCAGCAATAAATTGTTAAAGAAAAATGATTACCAGCAATACTTTACCAGCAATACATTGTTGAAGAAAAATTATTATCAGCAATATTTCACCAGTAATAGATTGCTGAAGAAAGAATTATTATCAGTAATTGATTTTGGAAAAAAGTATATTAGCAGTAATACATTTTTTTTTAATTATTACCAGCAATAAAAAATCGTCTCGACATTAAATAACCCATTTAGGTTGAAATACTTTAAAACAAACCATACCAAATCAAACCAAACTAAAACTAACATGAGTAAACATACTGTTCTTTATTCAATGCAAATCCCAAGAGGCCCTCAAGCTAGACTGTTACTAATTGATGTTGTTTCAAGAGTGTACAAGAAGTAAAAGGTACATCTTATGAGGATATGTAGAGTAGATAATCAGGTATATCATAGACATGAATTTGTAAACATTGTAGTGATTCACGAAGCCTCCTTTCTAGAGCCTGTTCCACAGTATAATAGTTCCTGGGACAAAGCTACCTGCGTGGAACTTCTTCCTTACCAATGGAATACGGAGGGGATGAGGATGATTCGACCCAGTGTACGTAGCATGACCTTGGGGTGTGCCAGCATTGATCCCGTGAGCTTCAAAAAGAATCTTCATAGATCAACCTTATAGGAAGGACTTGATAATTGAGAAAACTGGAATGCTATAGTTAGAGAGATTGTATAGCAACCCCTATGACACACTTAGTCAAAAAGCCTTCGAGATATTTTAATCAATACAGTCCAGGGTGATATAAGGGACTACTGGGAGTGAAACAGAATGAAATAAAATAGAAGGAAGCGGAAATCCAATCCTAGAAAACGAAGGATAAACACTTACTCCTGTTCAAATGACCGGGGAGTTCTATGTTAACCGGACAACAGGTGAATGTATCTAAAAGCAATCACTCTCACGATGTATTAATTATCAAGCGCTTCACTGATTTTATTAATAATAAACATTTATCCTAACATGCCAACCTTTTTGACGGTATGTTTAAACCTGTAGTTATTGTGATGGGCGCCATAATTGTTCATATGAAAAGTCACGGCCGATTTTAATGAAACCACGCCCATTTATCAAAATGGATGCACAGACTCATGAATGTATTTCAGCAAATAAATGTTATTTGATAATTAAATGTAGAATCTGACACAGTGAATCAGGCATTCGTACGTTGTTAAACGACTTTTGCACACTACAATGTTATCACTTGTCTGTCATACCTAAGAACACTATTCTTTGGTGTTGCTCTTTCTCGGACGGAGACTGTCATTAACAGAGGCACAATTTACTAAATAGAATAAAACTACTGTTGTTATGTTTACCAAACAGACACATTTTTCCTCCTTCCTATTTTCCTTTTAATCTTTCTTTCTTTCTTTAGTTAAAGGGTACAAACATACTTGTAAATTCTGACACAAGAATAATCTAGGAAGAGTAAAACTAATCGCTTTTTAAGTGGCCTTGTCGATGACTACTGACAAATATATTCTTATTTTTCTTATTTAGTGGATTTCACTACACATAAATGAAACACTGAATTATTATGATATTTTATGTAGTTTTTCTGTTATGAATCTTTTCTTGCACAAGGAATAAATAACTTCTTCTGATTTTAGTAGATAAAGTCTCGTTAATTCTTATTTTTTTACTGAGATTTTGGTCATCTTATTTTCATGGCTTTTATTGGCGGCCACAGTCTTACCAACCCAAGATAAGTGGATGACACGGTGTTGACAGTAGATACAGAAAATAAACTACAAGAACTCCTACAAAAGATAACGAATGAAAACGAGAAGGAAGAAGTAAACATCAGTTGAACGAAGAAGTATTTTATGGCTTATCAACCTTTTGAAGATTGTTCAAAGAGAGAAAATATTCTTAGATTGAAAGAATTTGGAGGAGATAATAAGGATTTTCTGATACGTATCCGACTAATTAACCCATAGATGGGGTGACAAAATATGTTTACATACCATTCCAAAGGGTATTTCCGCGTAAGCGAATGTAACGGACCCGACTGAAAATGGAACTCAACTCTCCGATTACCAATTCCGAGCCGTTATCCATAACACCACCCGCACATCATTACAGCATCTAGTGGTCACCGATCTAGGTACTGACCAGGTTCGACGTTGCTTAACTTCACTGATCATACTAGAACCGGTGCTTCAATTTGATATGACTTTAACACATACAAATCGCACATCAAAGCATACAGCATCTGGTATTCCCAAGCGGTCACCCATCTACATACTGACCAGGATCGACCTTGCTTAACTTCGGTGATCGTACGAGAACCGGTGTTTTAATGTGATATGGCCTTAAGACATACAATACGCACATACAAGCTTACAGCACTTGGTATTCCTAAGCGGTCACCCATCTACGTACTGACAAGGCTCGACGTTGCTTAACTTCGGTGATAGTACGAGAACCGGTGTTTCAATGTGATATGGCCGGAAACACGGAATGAATTATTGTTAGAAAATGAAACAGCCCAACATGTAAGTTACAAACACTGAAATTGGAAGGCCTATTATGTTAGCATAATACGCATTCCAAAAGCTAAGCAAAGTATTATGAAACGGGAAAGTTTCGTTAGAAGCAAAGAAAAGAGTACTGAACTGTTATGTAATATCAGTCTTCCTATATGGCAGTGAAGCTGGACAATCACCCCACAGATGAAGATGAGACTTGAAGCAGCAGAAGAGTTGTTCTACAAAAGGATGCTAAGATACCAGGAACCAAAAATGTCAGCAACGACGAAGTTTTTGAGAAAAGGGAAAGAAGTAGGACACTTATACTTATTATCAAGAAGAGATAGTTGAAATGTACAGGTTACATAATAAGGAAAGAAGTCTGATACTCACAGGATAGATTGAAGGCAAGAGTGTCACAACGCATAACCTACCTCGCCATTTTTCGCCAACAGTATAACATGAACATTTTCCTATAGTGCACAGCAAATAATGACACATTTGGTCTGATTGTAACATCTGCCGTTCTCGGATACTAGTCTTTGCCCGAATCATTATCCCAACAACGCGTTGAGTTATTTCCAGAAATTAAATTTTTATTAGAAACATTTATCATAAATTATTTGGTGTGTTGTTTTTTATATTGAAAATAAATACGTATGGTTATTGGCAATAATTTTAATTTTAGATATAAAATGATTGACATTGGATGTAAGAAAGATATATCTTCCAATGAGAAACAGGATAGTATAAAGTGATTCACAAAATCGAAATTGGGAAGGAGATGTTCAGCGATAAAAAATATAGTTTGGTTTGATTTGGTTTGTTTTACGGCATATCAACACCTCAATGGGTTACTTAGTGCCGACAAGACTTTTATTGCTGGTAATATATTTTTCAAAAATATATTGCTGCATTATTTACATTATTCGGACTATTGTCCTCAACTTTGTCGCCATATTTATTACAACGTTTCGGTCGTTGTACGCTCTGGCCTTCTTCAGGTGGTTGGAATGTCGAACTGAACCCTTTATTTCGCTCACTGGGGTAGGCTGTTCTAGTTCCAGGGTCAGAAAGTTTTGGGTCACCCTGTATTTGAAAAAGCTGCTGTTACAAATGTGGAAATCACAAAGATTAATAGTCACAAAGATGAAATAATATTAAGAACATTGGCTAAAGACACGAAAGCAATGAAACTACAACCCTTAATTAAATTACACAAAAATGAACATGTAAATCTCGAAAAGAAGTACTTGAAAATTGATTTCTGTACAACAGATTTAATAGTGAAAGCCGAGCTACATTAGATGTGTTGGGTTTATTGAAAAGGTTAAGATGTCAAGAATATCAAGTTGACAATGTCTACTGTTAGACGCATTGTACAATAGAGCAGGTTGATTTATTTTACATTGCATTCGATGTAAAAGCTGGTGTTTGATGTTCTAATACGAACATCAAAAACTAGATTAAGGGATTTCAGCAATTTTTTAGCATTTCCTTTAAAAATAGATTGAAAAAATGTACAGAAATATCAAATTTCCGCTGCTTTTGCTTACAAACTGACTTCAAAATTTTACTATTTCAAGAAAAAATCTAAATAAAGTTAATATGTCTTACATTAGAAAAATGCAAGAAATATATGAAAATTATAGGAAAAATACATTCAGACTGTTTCATGCTAAACGCAATCACCCGACTTTATGATTGCATTTAGCATGAAACAGTCTGTCGCCTCTGAGTGTTGACATCAATGTTCACTTTTTTTAAATACAATCAGTAATTTCCCTTTATGCTAAATAAAAAAATATTTACAATTTTAAATTAAGTTTTTACACACACACACACACATACATATTTATATATATATATACATATTTATATATATATATATACATATATATATATATATATATATATATATATATATATATATATATATATATATATATATATATATATATATATATTATTTCATATAAACAAATCAATTTACTCACTACAAAGATGCAACCTCGTTTCAGTGCATTTAGTTGCACCTTGACTGGTGAGACTCAAAATGACCATGAACAGTTCTGTTTGTAAGTATATGAAAAAATTATAATAAATAATTATTGCTCTACTATCGGTATTGAGCCCTCTTTTGAAATAATGCTGTGAACGTTGGAATTTATATATTATTTTTGTTCTCATTACATTCGAATATATATACATATATATATATATATATATATATATATATATATATATATATATATATATATATATATCCAAGTATGAGGCAGGTTTATCTTGATCACTTATCGTTTGCTTTCATCTTGATAGTTTACATTTTTATGTTGTCCTATTGAATTAAAACCAAAGAATACTATCAACTTGACACTTCGTTAACATCTAAGTTTGATTTTAAATAACTCGTACAGTCAAGAGGAATCCAGATCCGACACCTGATTGGTTAATCGTGGTCGGTCCCTAACATGTTAGAAATTTAGTTTTTACTCTTCCTCTACTTCCTGCCAGGGTGTTGCTGTTTTTAATCCATAAAATGATCTTTTATTCTCCAGTTGACCACCACCACCTAAAGATGCACTTATAGTGCTGAAACTTAATTTGCATTTGTGTAGCGGTTTATAAAATGTTTTTGTTATACTTGTTAATAAATATTATATATATATATATATATATATATATATATATATATATATATATATATATATATATATATATATATATATATATATAAACAAACTCAATTAACCCAAATAAATAAAGCAAATAATAAACAAATTAACAAACCATTGTGACCAAAGTATTAGTTACACTATAAAAATCAAACCAAAAATCGGACAAAAAAAATAGCTATAACAGTTATATAACGGCAAAAGAAAAAAAATACTACGTTACTTCAAAATCGAAAACCGAAAATAGTAAATAAAAATATACAGTATAATAAATAAATAATAATAAACAAGTAAAATAAATTAATCTAAATTCATCCAAATAAATAAACTAACATACCAATCCCGATTAATTAACCGTTAGAAAAAACAATTAAAGATTATTGTTATGGTCCAGGTTCCTTGTACCACGGTGATGGTCCAAGGTAGAACCAATGAAGAATAACTCGAACACAGGTATGGAATAACACAGATATATTACAAATAGGAATATATACAAAGAAGTAGAAAGTGTTAGTAATAACAATCAGGTTAGGTTAGAGAGAACTATGTTGTCTTGAAGTATCACTATTCCAATGTCTTACAGTAATCGTCTGACCCTGACTCACACTACTGCTTCCTCTTGAGGCGCAGTATTTATGGTGTACGGGATAGTCCATTACTATTATGGGTAAGTTCCCATAACAATAATCAATCCAAATAAATACATGAAGCAATAAACAAATTAAAAACTGCCCCCGCCAAAATAATAGTTAGAATAAACTACAATCAGCCCAAAAAATGAATTATCTTCCCAAATCCAAACAAAACTATTAAATAAGCGATATAAACAAATTTTTACTACGTTAATAAAAACACCGATTAAAATTAAAATAAATAAATAAGATAAGAAATAAAAAAAATAAAAATATAAAAATATACAAAAACAAGCAAAATAATTTAATCCCAATAAATAAGTAAACAAACAAATAAACGACTTCCGGTGAAATAACCGCCACTGACCCGTATATATAAATAGCCTAGAAAAATAAGAGCACTCGTGGCTTGACGATTGCGCCTAGCATGAAACAGACTGTCGCTTCTTAGTGTTGATTACTATGGTCACTTTTATATTTACACACGCTCTATATCTGATATTGAGCACTTTATCCCATAAATATAGCACACCTTAAGAGTATATTTCTTCATATATATATATATATATATATATGGAGATAGAGAGAGAGAGAGAGAGAGAGAGAGAGAGAGAGAGAAAGAGAGAGAGAGAATTCATGGATTTTTTTAATCTGACAATTTTATCACTTCAAATATTAATTTCAGATATTACATGTATTTGAGTAGACGCAAAGAAATATGATTAAAATGAACGGGTCTTCTATACCCAAATACTGGTATCCACTGAAAATAATCTTTGAAGTAAGATATATATATATATATATATATATATATATATATATATATATATATATATATATATAAACATATTTGTGTGTATGTGTTTGAATTAGAAAATCCTTTTGGTAATGTTGATCAGATTTAATTAAACGTTCTCTTTGCTTTCTTAATTAAAAAGAGCGCAGAAAACTGG
The DNA here is from genome assembly GCA_964036315.1 of Acanthosepion esculentum. Lineage (NCBI taxonomy): Eukaryota > Metazoa > Mollusca > Cephalopoda > Sepiida > Sepiidae > Acanthosepion > Acanthosepion esculentum. Next base: position 6,943,925 of record OZ038482.1, read on the forward strand.
GTCGTTCGATTTCGCCATCGTGTTCGATGTTTTTTACTTGTCTTACTTCAAATCAAACATCAATAAATCGGCGTGCCTGTGATTGGTCAGTAATTAGAGTTTGATGGTGGAAGAACAGTAGATACTCATGTTCAAAAAGATTCCATCTGCTTCGTACATAACGTGATCTTCACGCCTACGGCTTTGATACACAGATATGAAAACATTATCTTATGCATGAAAAAAAATAGAAAATCACAACTTGTTCAACTGGATAAAGATTATGGTGAAGCACCTTATAGATTTATTTAGGAGTCAAATTCTTCAGACCAAAAGGTACTTGACATTATTCGGGGTCAACGAAAACATGATGATGGATTACTCTTGATTAAATATGAAACGACAAAGAACAATACAAAATAATGGCGTAAAATATATAACAATGATGTTAAAAAAAGCTGTATAGAGACATCAGTAAATCAAGTGTACGGTGTGCTCGTTTTAAAATAAAAGTTTTATTATTGTTCAGACTGTTGTCCTCATCTTTATTGCAATATTCACAACGTTTCGGCATTTTTACTCTTCAGCTTTCTTCAGGTGATTTTAGCTAGAATTTCCAACCAAACCCTTTATTTAGTTCCTGGGTCCAGATAGTTCTAATTCCACATGCCATGCCTTTTTTTGATATCTCAGTTTCAGTTAATTCCCCTTGGTCACCGAACTCTACAAGTTTTTTTCCCTCTTCTGTGGCCAGGAATTGAACTCAACTCAATTGGTGATGTCAATTTTTGGATCACTCAACCAATGCTTTTATCCACGGGCGCCATGTGTCCTTGATTATGGCGCAATAAAGATGGCAACAACAGTCTGAACAATATAAATAGTGTAAATAATTACAATACATCATCACAGAAACAAGAGAGATGTTGAATGATCTTTTTAGTAGTTAACTAGCAGCATGGCTCGGCGTTGCCCGTGCTTGATTCAAAAATCATACGACTCATACATCAATCGCTATCACTTGACTTAAAATATTTTTGCCCTTCTTTGGCTTTAAAGGAGTGCCCTTTGCCGTGCTGATGTTGCTACATGCCTTACTTCTGGCCTATCTCACACTGCGAAATTCTTCTAAGCTCTATACTAAACATTAAATCTGTTACGAAAAAAGAACTAAACAAATGAACACAAAACAAATCAGCTTTAAAAAAGGACTGGTAACTGGAAAAACCGAATGAAAAAAGAATGTTAACAACAAATACTTTTTCACACCCAACCCAGTTCTGCGGAATGAGAATCAACGTTGAGTTTAAGCAAGGGAATGAGCCAATTGGAGTAAAGTGCCATGCAGATTTAAAATTTTCCCACTTGTGACGAATGCAGCTATCGATTTTTTTCCATGCTAACATGCTAGTTAACATTCGTGTCAGTCAGCTGTTGGCTCTCACGCTGGCCAATAGAATCTTCCTGCCTATTCGTGGCAGCCAGCTATAGGCTCTCACTCTGGCCAGTAGAAAATGGCCGCAAACTACATGAAAACTGCCGTAGAAGCATACAAAATCGATTATTTCCACTATCGATGGGAGTTGGGAAATGCAAAGTCGGTCTTGGCCTTCCTGCTAAATTGGAGCATGTGCATGTAAACTTTGGTGCAAATCCGTCAAAAATTGCGGCCGTGCATCGTTACACACACACACACACACACACACACACACACACACATCCTGCCTTTTATAGATAGAGATTACCATTAAAGTTACGTTTTTTTTATTTACTTTTTATATTCCTTTAATTATCTTTAATATTAATTTCTATTATATGCTGTCTACCTTCACGACAGGAGTCATCATGCCTCTCCACAGCTTCCTAGCCTTTGTAGTTCTAAGTAATGTTTATCACCTTACTATCCCTCCCAGTCCCCGTTCTGTCTATTTGCTCTTTAGATAGCTTGTTTGTTTTCCTTTGTGTGTGTTGCCTTCAATAAATCTTTTCAGTGTCACATTCTCCAACAACACTTTCCGGTCTATGTTTCCTAAAAATATTAACACTTTCTTTCTAAGTGTCCTTTTTCCGTCTTACTTTTATTAAAACTTCCTCACTACTCACATGTTCCGTCCATGGTATTCTCATCATCCATCTATAGAACCACATTTCTGTTGCCTCAACTCTTTTCTTCATCTGTGAGGACATTGGTCAACATTCACTAGCATAGAGGAGGACTGGTATTACAGTTAACTGATTAGTACACTTTCCTGTGTTTCTAACGAAAAGTTCCAGTATAATCCCACCCTCTATTACCGTACACCTCTTCTCCTAAGCCCCGTTGGTCTAGTCTCGTTTTCTGTCGACGTGCAGTCGCTCAGTTCGGAACCCGCTTGTTCTGATATCTCAATCTTCGCACGGATATTGGATAAGGAGAGTTATACAGCTTCCAAACTGGTTTAGAGATTGGTGCCAGTATAAATCATCCATCGTTCAGTTTTGGTTCTTCAAGTGTTGGGATTCTTACTGACAAACAATACTGTCTTTCTTCCTCTAGTCATAAGCCGTGATAAACGTCTTGTTGACGACTGGACTGACTGTAAATAATCTCAAGCTCTCAGCGAAGAAATAATAATGCCAGTTTTGGTTAAATATAGACGACCTAATGCAGGTGAATAAAATAATTTACAATCGAATATATTTGGCCTCTATTATCACAAAAAGCTCAGAAGGCGCTGACTTGGAATCTCAATCTATGTGTTCAGCAAAGTTCAGTAAGAAATTCTAGTGAATATTTGGCCCCTTCTTCGTGCGGGTGTGCAACTGCCTGTGCAACGTCTGTCTCTATCAACCCGGCTCGTCTCCGCTATATCCTCAAAATTAAGCTGAATTTATAAATAAATCTCTTCCCACTTATCAAACTGTTCACACGCCAAAATAACTTTTGTTTAAAGTCGCGGTTAAAAGACCAAATCCCATGTTTTAATTTTACCCCATTTCATTCAGAGCTATTACTCTAAAATCAGAACATATTCGTCTGACATCAGAAACGGAATCAAAAACACATGCTCACACCTGGCCTCTCAACAAATATTCCTGACTGTGAAAATTAGTAAGAATAGCACACGCCAATCCATTACAAATCGTCGCCTTGAAATTTAAAAACTACGATATCTGCCAATAACAAGTTACCTTGTTATACCGGGTTTCTTAATACTTTGCTTAGGTATTTTTCGCTTCTTCAATATGTCTTTGAATTTCGGTGTCTCATTTTGCCGCCCTCTGTTAGAATACTTTCCAGAGAGATAAATCTGTGTGCTGGTTTGAGTTCATCATTTCCTACTTCTCTTCTCATACATTTTGTTTTAAAATCGATGGTTACTCCTTACTTCTAACCTTCCTTTACTATATTCTCTTTTAAAATCCTCTTTTGAAATCTCCCGTATTCACTGCCATATAAGGTGAACTGTTATGTACGAGCGTCATTCAATAAATAAGTTGAATTTTTCGGTATAAGGACTTCTTACTTACTTCTTACTTACTCTTTTTTATTTATTTTTTTTTTGTTTTACTTCTTTTTCACATGGATTTAATTTCTTTTGCAGATTAAAAAAAACTTTTTGAGTTTTGGCGATTAACAAAGATGGCCGACCAAGAAGCATGCTCCAGGATTGAACAGCGGTCAGTTATCAAGTTTTTGGTTTCTGAAGGGTGCAAACCAGTTGAAATTCACAGGATAATGTCAACTGTGTATGGTGCCACATGTTTCAGCAAAAAAATGTCTACACGTGGGCTAAATTGTTTAAGGAAGGACGGAGCAGTGTTGAGGATGAAGACAGGCCTGGGAAGCCTACAGAAGTGAGGTCTCCTGAGGTGATCGAATCAGTCAATGACCTCATTCAGTCTGACAGAAGGGTGACAGTGGATGACATTGCAAGGACTTTGAGCTTATCTGTTGGCACAAACGTAGGGGTCATCAGTCAGAAGGAGTCATCTTGCTTCATGACAACGCAAGGCCTCACACAGCAGCCCAAACGGTAGAGACCATCAACGATCTGGGCTGGGAACTGCTCCCTCATCCCCCTTACAGCCCAGACCTTGCCCCTTCAGACTTTCACCTGTTTGGTCCCTTGAAAGCGTTCACGAGAGGCACGAAGTTTAAAAGTGACGATGAAGTTCATCTTTGGGGTTACAAGGAGATTTGTTGGTCTCACACTCAACAGCATCCCACGCATAATAATCAAGGGAGTTGCAGTCTGGGGAGTTGGGTGGCCAGATATAAGGGATGATGTGTTCGCAGAAATTGTCTGACAGCCATGACTAGCTTTTCCTGCTTCTGTGGCATGGTACACAGTCCTGTTGCCAGAAGACACCCTTCTGACTCAAGGCAGCACCACCTCCCCAAAGCACTTGATATAAGCGTCTGTTTTAAGTCTGAGTACCTGACCAACAAATTCGGGAGTTCTTTTCTTATCAGAACGATCAGAATGAGTTTCCGGAGCTGCCGTATCTTCTTAATAAGCTTAGACTCATCTAACTCTTTCCGAATTCTCTGCACTATCCTCAGATTGACACCCAAACACTGAATTTTCCTTTCCAAGCAGTACAGCATGCCGTTTCTAAATTTCTAACGGAGTTACCTGCGTTATATTGCTCTTCTTTGTTATCAGAGACGGTGCCCAACTGACCCTACTACACTATGCAGTCGACAAAATCAAAACCAAACCACACGCATGCGCGAAATTAAAACTATAAAAATGGCACCCTGTACTTCATTTAGTTTTTGGAAAACTATTTGCGTTTCGTAAAAGAGGTGAGTAAACTAGCTTAATATAACGGACACATGATATAAACTTTAGATATTTGAGAAGCGGAAGACATAAACTTGAATTTGAAACTCTTGCTGACCTGAAATGACATTAATCCCTCTACGTCCAAGTATTTCTTCCTTCAGCAATGAAGAACAATATCGCATGAAATTCAAGCAGTGGAATTAAGATTTAAATCCTTACATATATTTACTAAACATTAACCCTTTGAGCCCTGCGTTCCTGAACAATTTTAATCCTTCTGCCTGAGCTCCTGTGTCAAAATTCGCAAATAATTGGCACGTAATGTTTCACGGTAGATATAAAAATAGGGTTTACCCACTGTTCAACCGGTGGCTGGGCATTACGTCATTTTTCTCTACCACCGGTAAAGCGGTGGTCAGGGCTCAAAGGATTAAACTTACGTTTCGATCGAGCGAAGAAACAGTCTATACCCTGTATAATAATTGTAAATCTTGAAGACTTTTCGAAGTATGTTTATATTAAATATAATGAAAAACAGTACAGAAAATATTTGATATGTAATTACAGTTCTAAGCAATCAATCGGAACGACAAATGTTTCGTTCTAATTTTCAGTTATATATGTTAACGAAAATGGTAGCGTACATGGTGGATAAAAGGATATATGCAGTTCTCGCTCACAACAACGGTTGTATACAGCAAGAATAAACAAGGAAGTCATATTTATTAACTTCGTCTGCCAGATTCATTTTACTTTTCACCAACTTTTCCCTGAATCTTTTATAAACATTCAAGATGCGGAATTAGTAAATACTAAACATTTCAGAGGAGGAAAAGAAATCGAACAAACGACATGTTGTGTCAAAGGTAGTTTCTCCCAACAGCACAAACTTCTACGAAACCAAAATATCAATCTGAAAACATGAGTCATGTTCTTAAATAGCCTCGTCAGATTGAGACTTGGCACTCGTTCAGAAAGAAATTAACTGTTAGCTGAATACAACAGCTTCCTAAGATCAATAGTGAAAAGGTTGCTAGCGAATAAAGATCATGGGTTTTGACAAAGGCTACAGAATCACAATGAACTGCGCCAAATAACAGAAACAACATTTTTTAAAGACTACCAACAGCTGCAATAACTAAAATGGATCGCACATGTATCTCAAAGAGAAAATAATGACATATTCACGATGTTAACATTCCACACGACTTCAAATAAAACACTATTTACATTATTCGGACTATTATCCTCATCTTGGTCGCCATTTTTATTACAACATTTCGGCCGTTGTACGCTCCAGTCTTCTTCAGGTGGTTGGAATGTCGAACTGAAGCCTTTATTTCGCTCACTGAGTAGACTGTTCACCTTTATCCAGTGCCATGTGTCCTTGAGAACACATGGCACAGTGGATAAAGCGTTAGTTAGATCCAGTGGCAGGATCCAAAGGGTGTGAGTTCAATACCCGGTTAAGGCAGTGGAGAACTTGGAGAGGGGAATTACCAGGAGGTAACTGATAACTGACATCCATTAAACATGGCACGTGGAACTAGAACAGTCCACCCCAGTGAGCGAAATAAAGGGTTCAGTTTGACATTCTAACCACCCGAAGAAGGCCGGAGCGTACAATGGCCGAAACGTTGTAATAAATATGGCGACAAAGATGAGGTCAATAGTCAGAATAATGTAAATAGCGTACATAATATTTACCTCATCTCTGACAGATACTCAAATAAAACATCAGGAAGGAAACTCTGATCAATACTGGAAAGAGCGATAACAGCTACCGGATTTGAGAAACCCGTTTAAATTGTTTTAAGAGAATGATTTGTCAATTTCAACTGGTTGCTGTTCTGGCAGATCGGTCAATGAATGCAAAATGTGTCCTTGTAAGGAAACGGTTTACATTACTTTTACCATTCCAGTGCAGAAAAACGCTTTCCTTTTTCTAACAAATACAGATTCAAGAGTTCATCGAAAAAGTATTTTACATCAACATCTGCAGAATTTTATTTAAAATATATCGAAGAGATGCCTGATAAATAGCAATACGTAATTAAAAATAATTTTGAATATATAACTGATTAGAATATACTTTATTTAAAAAAAAAATTAAATTGAAAAAACAAAAAAGGAAATTATTTATGACTTAAGCTAATATTTCCACAAGGCAGACATTGGATAATAAAACAGTTTTGAATGGCTTTCAAAGTTACGGTTTGATCACTTCTGTTTAAATGAATCGTTGTTGTTGTCGAACGACATTTCAGATGAAGTCGTCCGAGGCCCCTTCAGGTGGATGTGTTCTTGTTCGGCTGACTCAACCCGAAATGGCACTCCTTTCCTAAAGCAATCTTGTATATTAGCAGAATTTCTAATTTCACACCCAAATATCAGTGGTCAACGTATACACGAGACAGACTTGCATACCTACATAAACCAGTGACTGCATCAATACACCGTTGTGGCATGAAATATATAAGAGTTAAAACATTAATAACTGGTGCGTTAATAAGAAGCATTTCTGTGCATTTAGCAGACGAAGTTTACAAAAAAATATCCGCGTAGACAATCCATAGACCCTTTGAGCCTATCTGTCGAATGTAAATTAAATGGCATAAAATTGGTTCTTATTGAAACGGGTTGAGGCGTTACTTTCACTTCAGAAAACCTGTAACAATCTCACATGAAATTTAGGAATAAAGGGTCCCTCATTAAGTGGGCATTACGGTTAGTGCATTTTTATACAGAAAAGATTTATGCAGTATTTTCTCGATTATCCGGTTTTATAAAGCATTTCCTCGATTATTCGGATTTATACAACATTACTTCGTTTATCTGGATTTATACAGTATTTCCTCGATTATCCGGGTTTATAAAGTATTTCCTCGGTTATTCGGATTTATACAGTATTTTCTCGATTACCCCGGTTTATACAGTATTCCCTCGATTATCCGGATTTATACAGTATTTCCTCGATTATTCGGGTTTATACAGTATTTCCTCGATTATCCGTATTTATACAGTATTTCCTCGATTATCCGGGTTTATACAGAATTTTAAATATTATAGAGATATATAAATTATTTTCTCGATCATCTGGATTTATACAGCATTTTCTCGATTATTCCAATTCATGCAGTATTTTCTCGATTATCCGGATTTATACAGTATTCTCTGGATTATCAGAATTCTCTGGGTTGCAATATATATGTTCGAAAAAGGACATATATATATATATATATATATATATATATATATAAAGAACAGTAAAATAATTAATCCGGTGTTCTTATTGATATTTTTTTTTTACAAAACAGTGCTCAAAGTAAATTTACAGAGCATAAATATTATAAATTAACTGGTTTAAAATATGGTTTCTTCCCAACACAGTAATAACCATGTTTCAAAAAATGAAGCTAAAATTCAAATTTAATTATATAATATAAATTAAAAGCATTAGTTCTGTTTCATCTTCAAGCAAATTTTGGAATAACTTATTTTTAAATTTACTGAGTTTTAAACGTACATATAAATTCATAATTTCCTGTTTCCAAGGATACAGAGAAATTCAATCATTTAGACAGGGGCGGTAGCGTGTTCAGTTTTATTAACTATTGTTGTATCAATTATGAGTTACGTTCGAGAGAGTAGGGGTGTATTTTTCAACGAATTCTGACATCTTTCTGAAAGGGGTGTTTGGGTTAGAATACGTTTTATTTAATTCTAATTTTAAAATATTTTTACTCTGAATTACTAATAGACTAAATTTCTTTTTAAAATAAATCTAATAGAATTATTTAAATTATTTAAAATTATATTTCATATCAAATATAAGTATGTATATTACCAGCCATCATTTTTTTTATCTTTAAATATTATTTAAGGATTTTTTTTTTTACAATGACGGCAAAGAATAGCTATTTCATTTCTTTGATTCAGTAAATTTTTATTTTTTATAAATTAGTAATATATAGTTTCTCATATATGCACAAAGGACATGGGTCATTTAATGACCTACATATTCTAGATTTTCTTATTAATTTCCAGTTTACTGTAGGCATTTTATTGGATTCTTTTAAGTACCAGGAATATGTTATTTCCAGTTTCCAAGAATTCTGGTGAACCGTCCAACCCATCCAACTATCCGCCTACTAGCCTACTAACTCTTTCGGGAAACTCCTAATCAATAGAGAATTGGTTCATCATCCCTCATCACAGGGCCTTTTCTCAGACAAGCAATACGACTTTCATTTCTCCAGGTCAACTGCTGATGTACTGGCGATAATTGCGGAAAGAGATAAAAACAGTGAATCTCGGGTTTGACATCTTAAAAGTCTGGCGTTCAGATCTTCTTCACATGCTGAAAAGTTACAGTGTCTCCGGACAAATTCTCGAGCTGATGCAGTCTTTCCTATCAAATCGTGAAATGAAAATTATTCGGAACAGCCACTCGTCTAGATCCTTTCGTACTAACACAGGTGTCCCCAGGGCTCCATCCTTGGTCCTACGTTGTTCTTAATTTTAAACCTTCCCGATGGCATCAGTCCTCAGATTGGCACCTATGCTGTCGACACTAACATTTACTTCTGCCTTGATAGTGAAGCTGGTCAATCGAACAAGATCAAGATGGCAGCTGATGTAAAATGACGACTTCAAGACCGTCATTAAATGAGGCAAAAGATGTTTGTCAATTCTAACGTATCCAAACCTAAACTTCTCTCCATTAATGATCTGAGAGACCCCCCCACTGCCTTGCATAAACATGGCTGATGCTATCCTCCAGGAAAGTAACTCATTGTGCCTACTCGTGCTAACGTTCACAGCTGACAAGAAGTGCAAAGACTATATTGAATCCATTGCTAGGTCAGCACTGAAACACATGGCTGATGCTATCCTCCAGGAAAGTAAGTCATTGCGCCTACTCGGGTTAACGTTCTCAGCTGACAAGAAGTGCAAAGACTATATTGAATCCATTGCTAGGTCAGCACTGAAAAACATGGCTGATGCTATCCTCCAGGAAAGTAAGTCATTGCGCCTACTCGGGTTAACGTTCTCAGCTGACAAGAAGTGCAAAGACAATATTGAATCCATTGCTAGGTCGGCACTGAAAAATATGGCTGATGCTATCCTCCAGGAAAGTAACTCATTGCGCCTACTCGGGTTAACGTTCTCTGCTGACAAGAAGTGCAAAGACTATATTGAATCCATTGCTAGGTCAGCACTGAAAAACATGGCTGATGCTATCCTCCAGGAAAGTAACTCATTGCGCCTACTCGGCTTAACGTTCTCAGCTGACAAGAAGTGCAAAGACTATATTGAATCCATTGCTAGGTCAGCACTGAAAAAGTCGGTTCATTATATTGGGCGATGCAATTTTTCTCTCCAGAATATATCTGATATATGTATGTCTAATATCCGTCCATGCTTAGAATATTGCTGCCATATATGATCCGAAACCCCTGCTATTTACCTGGAGCTCCTTCATAAGATCCAAAGAAGAATCAGCAATATTATTAGTGCTGCTCTGGCAGTTCGTCTTCAGTCTTTTTCCCGCCACCATAAGGTTGCCTCTCTCTGCCTTTTTTCTAAATAAAATCATGGTAATTGTTCGGATGAGCTCTTCGCTATGGTACCCAGACTTTATGAATTTAAGCGCAGTAATAGACTGGTGACGAGATCTCATTAATTTACAGTTGAGTTGGCGAGATTTAACCGTAATCTCTACGCCAACAGTTTCTTCTCTCGCACTTCTTGTTTGTAGAATTCTCTTCCGGCTGTTAGCTTTGCAGATAACTTGAATTTGTAAAAAGTTAAATGCAATGTCAATCGCTATCTACTGTCTTCGTTATTACTCTTTTCTCTTTCTTCTCATGATTAATGTTTCTGTTCCTAATTCTTCCACACACTGTAACCCCTTGAGTTTTACCGCCTTGCATGGGGTGATACCGATTTAAAAAAAAAAATAACGGCAACGACTAATTTATAATAGAGGTGGCAAAAATACGGCGTGAGAGCCACATGCAGAGAGTATTGGATATTTAATGTACGGCCCGTGGATATATTTTAACTGGTCTACATAACTTCTAATGTTTGATATAAAAAGTATATAAGAGAAAAGCCTTCAGTATTTATTATTATTATACAAGTTATAGACTGTAACTTTGCTGGATTGAAACGTAAGTTTGATGCTTAGTAAATATATATATAAGAATTTCTTAATTCCAGTGCTTGAGTTTCATGCGAAGTTGCTGAAGAAAGAAATACTTGGACGTAAAGGGATTAATCTCATTTCAGGTCAGCAAGCGTTTCAAATTCAAGTTTATGTCTTCCGGCTCTCAAATATCTAAAGTTTATATCATGTGTCGGTTATATTAAGCAAGTTTCGTTACCTTTGATTTATGACACACGGATTGCTTTCCAAAACGTAAACAAGATTTTAAGAAAGAGAAGAAAAAAATCGTTAGAAGAAGAGAAAAGAGTGCTGGAAGCTATCTGATATTTTTAGTGTGGCAATCTTAAGAAACTTGACAGGAACTATTAGATGATGCAATAAAAGAAAACGCGAAGAAATGCAAATTATCCACTAACAGAAGACAGAAGCTATGGTCGTTCTGGACGGCCGGATTTGCTTACCATGAATTGAAAACGAGATAATCAAGCAAGCTAGGAGATGTAACTGTTAAATGTTATAACAGACGATAAAATATATGACAAAGAAATCCGAAGACGTATTGGAATATATCGCAAAATGCCTTCCAAAAGCTAAACAAAATATTAAGAAAGATGAAAATTTCCTCACTAAAGAAGAGTGTTCTCGTAAAAATGGTTCTTAGTGAAACGAGTTAAGGCATTACTTTCACTTCAGAAAACTTGCCACAATCTCACATGCAATTTGTAAAAATAAAATAACACACTGGATATAACACCGCATCATTTTGTGCCGCGAAAATGATGGCGTTCATACAGACCTTCTCGATGTGTGACGGTATCAATGAAAGTGAATAAACTGAATCCAGTACATGTATTTCGTATAACTGTATTACTTGGTTTTCTATTGTTCTCGTTACTTTTTGGTAGAGGGTGACATGACTTTTGGGCCGCCCTGTTGATTGACTTTTACTAAAGAAATCAATAAAAATTCGTAATTATACAGTCATCATTAAAATTTGTTTCTGAAACGGAAATTATTTATGATTCAACCTGATAAGAAATGCGGGAAAGAAACTTCTATAAAAAAAAATAAAAGGTCAAAACGAACGCCAAGTCTTCTGTAAGTCGGTCAGCTTCTTTTGATGAAAGCACTGTATATCCTAAGATTATTATTAAGTGTTATATAGTGTATGTATATATCAACATTTTAATGTTAGTAACTATTTTTCAGGTTTCATGAAAAGAATTGTCCTTATTTCTTTTCATTAGACGCAAATTTCAACCTAACAAGATTTTGTTTGTTTTTTTGTTTTTTTATTTTTAAAATCGGATATTTAAACATTGAAACCGGACCGAAAATAAAGTCAAGAGGTCATCAAATGCATTTGACCTTTAGCTAGATTGAATTTTGGTTGATTCATCTTTTCTGCTGTTTATCAACTCTTTATTTTTAAATTGTAAGATTGTTTTGGAGTGGGGGATGATAATGATGTAGTGATACAAGTCTTTACTAATTAACTCATAGTTGGTCGGAGAAGAGGTGGATTCATGCCTTTTCCCCAAGTCTATTTGTGCGTAAGTGAATATAATGAACCCAACGGGAATTGGAACTCGGCTCTCCGATTAACAATTCCGAGCCATTGTCCATTACACCACTCCCCAAGCTTACAGCACCCGGTATTCTCATACAGTTACCCATCTAGATACTGGCCATGCTCGAGGTTGCTTAACTTCATTGATCATACATGACCAGAGTTTCAACGTGATATGGCTTTGGCTAGATTGAGGTTCTCTTTTTAATATTTTATTTACAAAGCTTAGCTTTACACAAGAAATCTATTCTTTACTGTAAAACAATATGATTTCAAATATGTTTCATTCACGCTGTTTGGCCATACTGACTTCCTCGTCTTTTGTAAAAGAAAGTATCACTCGAGTACAATGAGTAAATATGCCTTATGTTACCATAACAATGGAATATCTTATTAACAAATGAGAAAGCGGCTAAAACATTTCTCGTCTTTGCTTTCTTTAGATATTTTTTTAAATTTTAATAACTTTGAAAGAATTCTTTCTCGCAACAAGTTAATTATATAGATTAAAAACCAAGGTAACATATACAGTAAATATATCCAAAATTATTACAAGATGATTTCAATATTGTTTCCATATTTTGAGGGTACAAATAAAAGAGTTAGTGATATAATTTCCTGTTTGAAGCGGTGGTCAGCTTCCATCGGAGACTGGTAGATTAGTAGCTGTGTATAAGACAAATACGGTGAACATATTGGAGGAAGAGATCATTGACTAAATTATAATAAAAAATAACAGTTACGAGTTCTAGTGTTGTGGGAGAACACTTGAAGTGCCAAAAGTGAATGAATGTAAATGTAGTACACGTTAAAATTTTCCGCTAGACACGCATGCGTTGATAGTCCTATCAGCAGCAGTAACCACTTTTCGGCTTTTGAGCATGCGCAAACAGATAAAATAAAAATGGAAGCATGCGTGCTATGATTCCCAAGATGTTAGCTCTCTTTCACTTCACGCCGAGATCGAGATAGGATGCTAAAATTAGCGTTACCTTCAATAGACGCGCTTGGTGTAGACAGTACACCTCACTCACCCCTTAACTCAGCAACAGAGTAAGTTCAATTTTTCCTTCATTCTTTACAGAGACTCTTAAGAATATTACTTAAATTCGCATTTTCTTTCAGGAATTATCCTTGATTTTTTGTCCTACACGAATATGTCCTTATAAAATAAAATTTCTAACTCATTTTTTTCATTTTTTTGTTTATCTATTTTCTGAACCATTTCAACCCTTTTAGTTTTTGTTCTTCCATGAACGACACCGTCTGAACTTCAAACAATGACCCCTAGTCTAACAACAAGAAAAACAACATTACTTTTAACCGACTCGGAAAAAGTAAAGGTTTCTATTCAAAAATACCCTCTGTTCAAGTAATCTATAATATTAAGATAAATTATTTTATTTTGTCAGCATGTTTTCCTTTTCTTTTCTTTTTTTTAACCACGTCCTTCCTGATGCCTTGTATACTCCCCTTAACGAAACCCAGCACTACCAAACTGAAGGATTGAATACAAGATTCCCAGAGATCAGTACACTGTTATTCACCTTTTAAGCCATCTATACAGCAGTGTATGATAGACAATCACATAATTAATGAAGAGACGAATCGACAGGGAGGTAGTTCTACCGATGAAAGCCGACAATACCATAGACAGAACATTTGAGGAACGGCAAAAGTTTCATGAAAACAGAAACAAGAAAACTACTACTAACAATTAGAAAGAGAAAGCTGACATTTTTAGGATCTATAATTGATTGATTTGTTTTTATGGTTTACCAACCCTTTTATAGGTTCTTTAAAGCCGAAACATATTTCAGAATGTAGGAAGTTCTATCCAAGTGGTCCCCAGTTTAAGTACTGAAGACTCGACGCTCCTTAAAATCGGTGATTGAGTGAGAACTAATCTTTTCTGTGTGATTTAACACTAAGCCTAGGATAGATAGTAAGGAAAGAAGGTCTGGAGAAATTAACACTCACAGGATTCATTGAAAGCAAGTATAGGAAAATTTTGTTTATGCTACGTAATAAGTTTGTATGAATGGGTGACAGCTACGATGCATGGATGAGGAGAGCCATGATCGTTCACACTCTATAAGGCCATGACACGTAAGACGAGACAGACGATCTTAATCGTCCCGTAGTTGAATTCAGGGGACTTTATCTCATTTTTTTCATTATTAACTTTTTATGACACGAAGCCAAATAAGAGATAAATCATTATCATTTACCCAGAGAATGCCTGTAAAATCATCATCCGAAATGGTATTTATCGGGACGCAACCATCTACGTTTGGCAAAATCCACAAGTTCAACGATTTCTCTTTTCTAACCAGACAATCATTTTCTTCCTCACTTGCAATAGATTTCTGCATAAACTCATTTACAATATATTTACATTATACACTTAACTGTTCTATTCACTCAGTAACGTTTGTATTCATTCCTAACCTCTGAAAATTACTTTCTTCCTGATTTTCAATGCATTCCTGAAGTAAAATCATTAGCGACGCATTTGCATTATACACTTAATAATTCTATTCTGCTAGTAATGCTTGCATTAATTCCTGACCACTGACAATCTAATTCTTCCTTATTTCAATGCATTTATTGATTAAAATCATTATAAATGCACTTACATTACACATATAACAGACCTGTTAACGCTTGCCTTAATTACTGAAGATTCTAGTCGGCCATACTTCTCGCCGATAAATGGACAATGACGATTCGCTTTTGTTAGTGCAACGTTGGCTATGGAAAATGCTCTTTGATTGTCGGACAGGATTGATATTAAAATCAGGTTACGATCAAAAGTGCCTTATTTTTATTCAATAATATGACTGAGTACATTTCGAAACGACTGATTTTAGATTTTCAGTTGATTTCAAATTAACACACGCATGGCATTTTTCCCACTATTTTAAGTCAAATGTTCTGACAAATCTTTGGTCAGTCTTTTATTTTTGTTCCATTTCTTATGCGATTCGTTTTTTATTGGGGGGGGGGGGTAAAAAGGCAATAAAGTCACTAGGACGCAAGGGATTACAGAGTGTGAGTAAAGAGAGAACAACAAAAAACGCTTACGGAGACATCACGTTGAACCAGCGGTCCCCGTAAGATCACCGAAGTTAAGCAACGCCAAGCCTGGATAGTACCTAAATGGGTGGATGCTTGATAATAATAAGTACTGTAAGTTTGGAAGTGTGAGTGGTATAATGGATAATGTCTGGAAATTGTTAATCTAGGAATCGAGTTCCAATTCCGGTTGGGTTCGTTATCTTCACTTACGTTCAAATACACTTGGGGAAGTTATGAATGTCATCCTCCCCGCCTGCTATCGGTTAAATGGTAAAACTTCTATCAATAAAACCATTATCACCAAAAAAAATTATTACAATCTAAAATAAAATTTCTGGCTTTAAATGACCCGAAAATGCTTGATGAAGCGTAGAAAACGAATCAATGTAAAAAGCAAAAAAAAACAGGTATTAAAAAGGACAAGCATATAAAACACTCCTTGCTGAGCGATATTCAGTTTACTGCTCCTTATTCCATTCAGAAAACAAACTTTTCAAAGATATATATATATATATATATATATATATATATATATATATATATATATATATATATATATATATGCAAATATATTGATAAAATAGGAAAGAACCGTTAGATTGATGATCCGAAGTTCTTTAGTATTTTTGTTTTTATTTCTAAAAAACAGTACTCGATACACAAGTAGAGTCTAGTTTCTATGGATATGTAGAAAATCAGTCATTTTAATAAGAAGCGGTAGGGTATTCATTTTCACTGAAAACTATTGTATCAACATATAAGTTAATTTAGAAAAGAGGTTAAGTCAATATAGGGTAGGGGTGCCTTTTTACAAACGAATGATGATATCCGTTCAACGCATGTTGTCTGGTCTTTTTCGACGACGGACAGTTTTTCAGCACTTTTGTTATCTTTTTATGCTAATTATTTAAGGCGAATATTTGTTGGTGTCACCCAAAACCGTTATCTCATGTTTTTGATTTAATAAATTTTCGTTTTTTAGAAACTTAATAGTGTGTAGTTTTTTCATGTAGTCATAACGGGCATGGGTTATCCCAGGTTTTACAAGTTCTTGTTATATTTATTATTTTCCATTTTACTTTTGGTATTTTATTCGTTTTTTTTAAATGTCAAAAATATTTAGATAGGGATGTCTGATTTCTATTTCTAAGGAAATTGAAGGAGCTTTTGTGTTGTCTCCACCTTATTGTAAATTCATTCATCTTTTAATTTAATTTCTATAATTCAATTGGAAGTTTTTAGCTTCCGTTTTTGAAACATGGTAATTCTTGTGTAGCGATGGAATCATATATATATATATATATATATATATATATATACTTTCTGGTATTAGTAGACTGATTTAAAATCACCACCATCTCGAATACATACATACATATATACATACATATATACATACATATATATATATATATATATATATATATATATATATATATATATATGTATGTATGTATATATAAGATATCAATAAATCAGAAGACCTATATGTTAAATCTGATAAGACAGCCAACTTTTATAAATTATCCCCTAGGAATTATGACAAATTAGTAACAAATAGTCTAACCAGTAGTTACAAAAAAATTGATACGACAATTTTAACCAAATTGATAAAATTAACTCTATCAGCAAATCAATTACTGATAAACTAAAGATAAGTGATCGAGTTAGTAAATTACAATCTAAAGAAGCCTATATTTTATTAAAAGATCACAAACCCGATTTCAGATCTAAGCCATCAACTAGGATTATAAACCCAACTAGACCGGAAATCGGCAGGATTGGTAAGAACATCTTAGAAAGAACCAACCACTCCATAAAGAAAACCCTCGGACTACTACAATGGATTAACACTGCGGATGTCATCAACTGGTTTACCAACACCGGATTTAAGGACAAATGTACCTTCATACAGTTTGACATTACAGACTATTATCCATCTATATCCAAAAATCTGTTCACTTTGGCCCTGGATTTCGCTTGGGAATACTCCAACATTTCTGAAAGAGAAGTGAATACCATCATGGAGTGCCGAAAATCGGTTCTAATCTACAAAGATGAACAGTGGACCAAAAAGTCCTGTAACGAAAAGTTTGACATTTCAATGGGTTCTCTGGATTCTGCTGAAGCTTCTGATCTTGTTGGATTATTTCTTTTGTATAATTTAAGTGCCTTTGATTGCCTAGATTCTGATAGTGTAGGATTATATAGGGACGATGGGTTATTAGTAGTTAAGAATTCCACTAAAATTAAAGTAGATCGTATTAGAAAAATGATACATAAGGTATTTAAGGATCTAGGTCTCAGAGTAATAGTTTCCACTAATGTTAAACAAGTAGACTTCCTAGACGTCACCCTAGACCTCACTAGCAACACATACCAACCATATGTAAAAGTTAATTCCAATCAAATATACGTTCATCCAAATTCTAACCACCCCCCTGCAATCATCAAACACATACCCTATTCTATTGAATGTAGGATCAGTAACAACTCTTCAAACAGTGATATTTTTAATAAGCATAGAGACCTTTACAATTCCGCACTTAAAAATAGTGGATATAAAAATATTAATATTCAATATAAAAGCCCTATAAATAGCAACAATAATGGTAGAAAGAGATCTAGAAAAATCATATGGTATACTTCCCCTTTTAACATTATGGTTAAAACTAAATTGAGGCACCTGTTTCTAAACCTCATTAAAAAAACATTTCCCCAAATCTGGAACCAACTCACTCAATAAAATATTTAACTCTAATACTCTTAAGTTAAGCTATAGTTGTGCTGATAACCTAGAAAAAATAATTAAAAAACATAACAATAGTATATTCAGCAAGTATATAAATTCGGAGAGCCTGACAACCCACAAGGTTGCACAAAGCAATATTAAGCAAAATGACACTAATAATAAATCATGTAACTGCAGGAATCCCAATAATTGTCCACTAAATAATAATTGTTTAACTAGCTCTGTAGTTTATCTCAGTACTATATCAACACTAGAAAATCCAAATATAAAGAAATTCTACATAGGTTGCACCATGAGACCATTCAAGGAACGTTGGCGGGGTCATCTGCAATCTTTTAATAATAGTAACTATAAATATATGACTTCATTATCCAAATACTTTTGGAGTCTAAAAGAGAAAAATAAAACACCTAAGGTTAAATGGAAATTAATTAGAAAGGCCCGGACATGTAACTCACTATATGCCCCGTGTTACTTATGCCTTAACGAGAAACTTGAAATAATTAGATTTAAAAATAAGACTGATCTTTTAAATCAAAGACATGAACTAACAGTTAACTGTAAGCATCGTTTTAAATTTAACTTAGTATAGAAATCATATACTTTCTATGATAATGATAAATTAAACTTAATAGACTATTACCTTTTTAGCATGATAGTCGCCCTATCGATATGAATGTGTACTGGGTACTTACAAAGTATCATACGTGTCTGTATTTAGATGTATATATTTGTATGTTATGTAGAGTTATTTCTACTGTCGGATATGTATATGTGTATATTATATGTGGGTTTTTTTTTTATGAAGGTATATGGTTGTGTATATTGGCATCTATCATAGGTTAACCTGTTTATGTGTATGAGTAAGGGTGTAAATTCTGGTAAGTGTCTACCACTAAATGTGTGAGTATATGTATGGGTATATAGAGATATTTATGTGTACTTGTGTATGTGTAGATATGTGTATGCATATTGCATATGTATGTATATGTATGTGTGAGTGTGCATATATGTATGTATATGTAGTATGTATGTTTCTATGTGTATGTATAGGTTTATATATGCATATATATGTCTATATATATGAATGTTTAAATATGTATATGTTTGTGTATATGTGTATGTATATGGATGTATATTTATATGTATGTGTGGGTATTTATATGGTTGCGCTCGACTGTTTGTGTATTGTTTATCTGGATGTGTCGATATGGGTATTTATATATGATTAGATATTTATATATATATGTTTGTGTGTCATTGTATGTGTATTTGTATGTATGCTTTAGTGTCTTGAAGTGTATCATAGATACAAACTAAAATCTACTTTTGTTGATAAAGTACCTTTAATTGCTTACAGACTGTTGTTCTTTTCTTAAATTATGATAAACTTTTAATATATTTTATCATAATGTTGTTGGAATATTATTAGAATATAAGTTGGTCTATGTATGC
Source organism: Acanthosepion esculentum (assembly GCA_964036315.1). Taxonomy (NCBI): domain Eukaryota; kingdom Metazoa; phylum Mollusca; class Cephalopoda; order Sepiida; family Sepiidae; genus Acanthosepion; species Acanthosepion esculentum. Next base: position 6,963,706 of record OZ038482.1, read on the forward strand.
TTATTTCTTTTTCCTTTTTTATGCATGTGTCTCTATGTTTATGTATATATGTATATGTGTTTGTATATTTATGTGTGTATGCGTGTGTGTGTATGTATGTATGTGTATGTATGTATATATATATATATATATATATATATATATATATATATATATATGTATGTATGTATATGTATATATACGTATATATATATTTGTGAATATGTATGTTTGTATGTGTGTATATATGTATGTATATGTATGTCTGTAGATATATATGTGTATATATCTATGTGTAGTTGCGTATGTATGTGTGTATATATATGTACTAGCGGATGTGTATATGCATTTTTATATTCATGTCGTTTTAATTTACGTTTATTTAATTTTTCATGTATACACTTGTATTTGTAAATGTCTATGTATATATTTAGTTTATATGCATATATGTATACGTGCTTATGTATGTACATCTAGATGTGTATGTATGTATGTGTGTGCTTGTATATAGTTGCATCTTTATATGTATTTCTTCACTTGCCTTATTTACTTTTCTGCGTCGACGTATGGGTCAATATATTTATATGTGCTTATCTATGTGTATGTTTATGTACGTAGGTCTGTATATGCGTACCTATTATGCTTATATGTGTGTATGCGGGTGCATGTATTAATTTATATGCGGATGTGCGAGTGTTCAATTATATGTGGAGGTGGTTATTTACTTTTGTCTGTAAATGTGTCGAAAACTATATGTTTTCAAAAATGTATATATATATATATATATGTATATATATATGTGTATATATGTATATATATATATGTATAAATGTATATATATATGTATATATATTTATATATAGTTATTTGTTTAAATTTTATCTATGTATATTTGACCGGTTTAGCTATTTTTCAAGTTTAAATTCGTTTAATAACATATTAAGCCACGAATAGCTTCGACATCTGACCGTCTAGATCATATTGAATGTAGATGTATGTGCCTGTGTGTATCGATGTGTATGTGTAAGTATAGTGCATTTACCTATGTGTGGTTTGATTTTTTGTATGTGTGTGTATATATCTAAATACGTCTGAGCGCTTAACATGCCGTTGTTCGAATGATTTCACGTGAGAGGCGACTAACATGTTGAAATGAAACTAAAGTGTATACATTTCTGTCTGGGATTCCGAATACATCTTTCAACTTAATTTCAATGAAAATACAAATTAAATAGCATATATATCTTTTATTTTTATTTTTATATTTTTTCTCCTTGGTAATTCTACAATTTAAAACTTAATAGAGATCTGATTTAGATTTCTAAATAGGTCATTTTAATTTTTTAATTTTTTACTTTTAATTTTAATTTCAAATTTTATAAATCTTTTAATATCTATGATAACCTTGCTTAGTTGTCAAATTTTTCGAATCATCCTATACTTGTTTTTTGATTGGCCACTCTAGCTTATGTAACAGCGTTTACTCTTAGCTAAGGATCGTTGATTAATTTGAAACTTTTAAAACCATTTATTCTATATTATCACTTGACAAGACACAAGAAGTATTGAAACAAAATGGCTACTTTTGTCGTGATTTTATAACATATTTATGTTGTAATATTCAAATAAATAATTATATATATATATATATATATATATATATATATATATATATATATACGCACACACACACAGTAACAAACACTATTTATTATATGTTCGTCGAATTTGACAAGGTAATTTAACTTATTGCCTACAGCTTTGTTTTTCATTATGACCTGAAGAAGCCGAACTCGAAACACGTCATTTATAAGCTTTTACACTTTATCTCATCATTACTGTTGCTTCGCTTACTATTATACTAGTATACTGCAATACACAAACCGCTCCCACATATATATATATATATATATATATATATATATATATATATATATATATATATATATATATATATATATAATATGTTAATTTGAAATACTGCTTTTGAAGCGTCAATTCTGATTTATGACAAGCAGGGTATGTGCTAGAGTGCTCAGTATCGAATATAAAGATAGAACCTTGAAAAAGTTTTTTCACTTAACTCATATTTACCACGAAAATTCGTGGCTATATAGGTATAAACACACGTCGGAATAGAGTTAAACTGCTGACAATTCTCGATTCTCTTGTTCTTTTATTATGGTATGAGTCTGTTATTGATTTCCTTTTCTTTGATGACTGAGATCGATTACTGATTTCTCTTCCTCTTCCTTCCTCCCGTTTATTTTTTTCTCTTTTGCTTTTCTTTTATTCTTTCCTCACCTTCTTCGTTGGTCTATGGTTTATTGTTGGCCATTTAATTTAGGTTATGGATGTATTTTTTTGTTTGTATGTATGTTTGTACAGGTGTGTGTTTATGCACGTGTCTGTGTATGTACACGCATGCAGGCATATACATACACAAGCATCTACGCACACATTCACCCGCACATGTACATTTGTGTGTTCGTGTATGTTTGATTTATGCTGTATGCTCCTTAACATTGGTATCGTTTTAACCAATTTAGATTAGGTTATGGTTTTTTTGTTAGTCATTAGTGAAGACCGTTTTTGCGTTTATGCGTTTCATAAGGGGTGTAGTTGTAGCGATTTGTATGTTGGGTTTTGTGTGTGTTTTATAAGGTTTACTATTATTTGTTGGTTATTATTTGTTCATTTTTGGTTACTCTTTTCTGGTTGGATTATGTTTGGGATTGTTATGGATTGTTAGGTACGGTGGTTTGTGTTGATGATGAGATTGGGTTTTGAAAAGTATTTAATTATTTTTTATATTAGTATTTAGGTAGCAAAGTTGATGCTTATTTAAATGTCTGCATTTCCTCATTATTCCATTCCTCTTATTCAATAAGAAACAGCATGCCTGGTGGTGAGACGCCAGGCGTCACAGTTCTCAGCTAAGGTTGACCATTGGCTTAATGTGACAGGCAAGAAAGGATTCATAAACGTAGGTTTATGAAAAATACACCATCCCTACGTTCAACGAGAACATCCAATAAGGGCAAAGTGCAATTACTCCACACATCCACAGCGAATCGCAGAGATGGATGAAGGGAGTTAAGTTGATCAAAATAGGCCATAGCATCATTGACAGAGTCAAAGATGGAGAAGGTATCGTCAACATAACGCAAATAAACATGGAGCTTACGACACTTTTAGAACAAAAGAGTCTCATGAAATCCCAGAAATATAATAGCAAGTATTGGGAATAACTGACTACCCATTGCAACACCATCAGTCTGGGCGTACATAGTGTTGTCAAAACTGAACCCAACTCCCTCAGTCGCTAGACACATTCATTCCAAAAACAAGGTTTCGGGAATACTAGCAGGACCCAAATGACCTTTATAAAGGACATCAGAAGACATCTGTATAATTCCTTGAGGGGGAACATTTGTATAACTGACAATGTCTATTTTCTAAACTAATTTCCAAATTTCTAACAAAATCTGAAAACGTGAAAGAAGCAGAAATATTATGAGTGGAGAAAAGATCAGATACGGGTTAGAGCATTTCAGCTAAACATTTCGTCACTTCGTGCTGTACAGGTTCTATCATTGATAAAATAGGTCTGAGTGGCACACCAGCTTTATGCACTTTAGGTAATCCATACATTCTTGGCCGTTGAGAACCGACGGGTCTAATTCTGTTATACACATTTTTAGAAATTAGGTTATTCTTATATAGCGGTAGTAACCATCTTTGAGTTTTCGTCTGTATTTTACCGGCGTTATCACATGTGTTAGCAGGACCAATCTTCCCAAGCTAAGAGGAATCATTTAAAATGATTGCCATCTTATCAATGTAATCCTGACTGTTTAAGATAACTACACCGGAACGCTTATCAGGCTTGGTTATGTAAATGTCATTTTTCTAAGTTTCAAAGATTTAATAATTTGAAAATGAACATTCTGCCAAGCAAGAAAACCACATTCTACAGTAAGCGAACAATATTCGCTAGGATAATTCGAGTAATCTAGCTTTAAATAAAGAAAACGAATAGGTACGTAAGAGGTACGTCTACTCAAATGTGGGTATCCACTAATAATAATGTCTAAGTAATAAAACACACACACACACACATAAACACACACACACACACATATATATATATATATAAATATATGTATATATATATATTCAAGCAGGTTTGGTCAAATAATTTAAACGTATTATGTCTATGTATTTTAGTTTTAATCCTTTTAAGTCCACGAATTAATTTCTTAGTGGCTGTAGAAAATTGATAAAAAAAATACCAAAATTTACTTACAAATAATTTTGATTTTCCAAAGTACTTTCAAAGACATCTGCAGGGTGCTAAAATATCTGTGGATGTGTATACAAGTATTCCGTAAATTCAAAATAATTTTCACTGTCTGTTTACGTTACAGCGTTTCGAATTCAAATTCAAATTTTGCATCATGCAAGTCTGGTAAGTTTTAAAATTTAAAAAAAGAAAGAAAACATTTTCATTTAGTATTTTATATAAAACTTTGATGCTACAACCATTTAAGAACTTTGTTGCTACACATACTTGAATTTATTTATTTTGGGCCGCAGTTCTTTTATATAAAGGACATCTAAAATTTTAAGATTTTGTTTATTATTATTTTGATAATTACTAATGTAATTTCGACTTATATATGTCTAATCTGTGAATGTGGACATGAGTGTACTTTTAAATGTTTTGAAATTGAACTATGCTCATTCGAGTGAAACATAAGCCGACTCGTCAACGTCGTCGTTGTAAAACCAACATATGTATTAACATTTTTATCATCTTAAGTATATGAAAAATCCACATTATAATAAAAAACAGTTGTTTTTCATCTTTAATATATATATATATATATATATATATATATATATATATATATATATATATATATATATATACAAATGAGAGAAAAAAAACTGATAGAGTAAAAAGACACAGTTCGTACCATTTACTTTTAAAAACGTGCTCAATACAAAGTAGAGGAAAATATTATTATAATATTTTTATTATAATAAATTACAATAGGAACATTTTTTTATCGTTGCACAAAACTTTCATGTTTCAGTACTAAGATTGTACTTCTTCAGGCGTTGGTAGATAACTTATTATAAAAATGATTTATTAGGGAAATTTAAAAAACAAATCTTTTCCTCTTTTCGGAAGTTAAATTTTAATTCTGACCTTATCCCCCGCTTTAACTTTTCTGCACCCCCTTGAATGTGCAAGATTCTGTGAGTATTCTTCAGTGCATTCACACTGCAATTGATGCTACTTTATTCAATTGGTCTCAACTCATTTCTACCAGCATTTTAAAAAAGTGCAAGGCTTATCTTTTTGTCGCTTTCCACATGAACGACTTACGAAAAGATGTGACATCATTTTCCCCCCTGTAAAACAAATTATCAGCATCGCATTTCGTAATAGCCTTGTTCTTTGAATTCCCTACAGTTTCAACGTTTGAGGAAATAATAATTCGTGCGTTAGAAATAGTTTAGGATTCTCTCCTCTTTTTCTCTCTTTCTTTTTCTGAACGTTTCTCTTTTCAACTTTACCCCTCTATCTATATTCCTTTATTTCTCTCTCTCTCTCTCTCTCTCTCTCTCTCTTTTATCTCTGTTTCCTCTCTGTTTCCCTTTCTATTGCTCTGTTTGACTTAACTCTCTATTTCTGCCGCATTTTCTCTTTATTCTCTCTCTCTCACTTTAGCCCCTCTCTTTCTGTTCCTGTACAATTATTTTTCGATCTATCTCCCATTTCCCCTCGCCATTCTGGATCTGTTTCCCCCCTCCCTCTCTCTCTCTCTCTCTCTCTCTCTCTCTCTCTCTCTCTCTCTCTCTCTCTCTCCAGTATCCATTTCTATTTATTTATCAGCTCGTACTTTCTTCTATCTCGCTTCATTTTCTTTTACTCTTTCACCTTTCTCCCTTCCTTTTTCTGATTCTTTGTCCTCTCTATTTCTCTCACCTGTTCCTCGTCGCTCTATCTATCTATCTATCTATCTATCTATCTATCTATCTATCTATCTATCTATCTATCTATCTGGTCTGTTCATAATCTATCTATCTATATATCTATATATATCAATCTGTTGATATATATCTATCTATCTATCTATCTATCTCAGTCTGTTCATTATCTTTCTATCTACCTATCTGAATCTGTTCATATCTATCTATCTATCTATCTATCTATCTATCTATCTGTCTGTCTGTCTGTCTGTCTATCTGGTCTGTTCATAATCTATCTATCTCAATCTGTTCATATCTATCTATCTATCTATCTCAGTCTGTTCATTATCTTTCTAAATCTGTTCATATCTACCTATGTATCTATCTGTCTGTCTGTCTGTCTATCTGGTCTGTTCATAATCTATCTATCTATCTATCTCAATCTGTTCATATCTATCTATCTATCTATCTATCTATCTATCTATCTATCTATCTATCTCAATCTGTTCATATCTATCTATCTATCTATCTATCTCAATCTGTTCATATCTATCTATCTATGTATGTATGTATCTATCTATCTATCTATCTATATGTCTGTCTGTCTGTCTATCTGGTCTGTTCATAATCTATCTATCTATCTATCTCAATCTGTTCATATCTATCTATCTATCTATCTATCTACTTTTCTCTCGCACGTTTTTCTCTCACACAACCTGTCTCTTTCTCCATAACCTACATTCTTTCTCCTCTTTCTATTTCTCTCTTCCTTTTCTCCTTCTCTTTCTTTCCACTCCTTTTTTATTTACTCAGTTCGACTCCTAATACGTTATCCAACGAACACGATCTTCTCTTTCTGATGCGATACTCTCGCTTTTTATAGAGATTACAAAATGGGTTCATGGAACGACTGACACCACGTGATCATGGCACGTGACTATATTTCGTCATACAGAGGTGCAAGGGAGAAGAGTAGTGTTAATTTCAAAAGAAAATAGCTTCGAATTCTTGACACTTTCATCACTAAAGATTTCAAAGATTATTCAGGCGAAAAAGTGAATTTCTATCTGATTTTTCAGATCAGAAATTATCACTATCATTCCTTTATTATCTCTAACCGTTTGCATACGGATAGAAAATGAATTCAGTAAATATAAAAAATATAAAGAGGTGTAAGACAATGATGTGTCTTCTCACCGGACTTATTCAACCAGTGAAGCTATTCTGAGAGAATTAGGAGTCCTACCAGGACACAAATGTCAGTGTTGAAAGCAAACGCAGAGAAGAAGCTACAAGAATTCCTATAGGAGGGAATGAAGGAAAGCGAGAAGAAAGGACTAAATACCAATTGCAAGAAGGCAGAATATATGGTTATCAGTGACAAAAGCAGCCCAACATACAAATTGCAAATTGAAGCTACCAAAATCAAACCTGTACAGCAATTTCAATATCTGGGAAGTGTTTCAACAGAGAACAGAACGTGCCACACCGAAATCAGAAGACACACTCAGATAGGGAAAAATGCCTTTCATAAGCTAAGCAAAGTATTAAGAAACAGGAAAATTTCGTTCGAATCATAGAGAATAGCGCTGAACTGTTATGTGATATCAGTCCTCTTATACGGCAGTGAATGCTGGACAATCTCCTCACAGCTGAAGAAGACACTTGAAGCAGCAGAAACGTGGTCCTGAGAATTCCAAGGACTGAACATGTGAACAACAACGAAGTTTTAGAGAAAATGGAAACAAAACAAAACTTATAATTAAAAAGATTCAACTGGAATGAGGAAAGAGGTTTTAGAAAATTTCACATTCACAGGACATATGGAAGGCAAGAGGGACAGAAAAACAGCTCATAACCTACCAAACGAGTTTGTGTAAATGTATATCAGAACAGGGTTTAGGAGAGATAGCCAGACAAAATTTACTAATACTAATAATTCCAGCGATAATCACAGCAATAATCCCAAGAATAATCCCAGCAATAATCCCAACAGTAATCCCAATACTAATACCAACAATAATCCCAACAATAATCCCAGAAATAATCCCAGCAAAAAATCCAACAATAATCCCAGCAATAATCCCAATATTAATCCCAATACTAATCCCAACAATAATCCCAGAAATATTCCTAGCAATAATTCCAGCGATAACCCCAGCAATAATACCAATATTAATCCCAATACTAATCCCAACAATAATCCCAGAAATAATCCCAAAAATAATCCCACCAATAATTCCAGCGATCATCACAAGAGTAATCCCAACAGTAATCCCAGCAATAATCCCAACGATAAACCCAGCAATAATCCCAACAATAATCCCAGAACAATTCCATCAATAATCAAAAAAATAAGCGCAACAGTAATCCCAGCAATATTCCCAACAATAATCCCTGCAATAATTCCAGCAATAATTCCAGCGATAATCACAGCAATAATACCGAGAATAATCCCAGCAATAATCCCAACGATAACCCCAACAATAATCCCAGCAATAATCCCAACAATAATCCCAGAACAATTCCAGCAATAATCCAAAAAATAAGCGCAACAGTAATCCCAGCAATATTCCCAACAATAATCCTTGCAATAATTCCAGCAATAATTCCAGCGATAATCACAGCAATAATCACGAGAATAATCCCAGCAATAATCCCAACAGTAACCCCAATGCTAATACCAACAATAATCCCAACAATAATCCCTGAAATAATCCCAGCAATAATTCCAACAATAATCCCAGCAATAATCCCAATATTAATCCCAATACTAATCCCAACAATAATCCCAGAAATAATCCTAGCAATAATTCCAGCGATAATCCCAGCAATAATCCCAACAATAATCCCAGCAATAATCCCAACATTAATCCCAATACTAATCCCAACAATAATCCAAACAATAATCCCAGCAATAATTCCAGCGATCATCACAGGAGTAATCGCAACAGTAATCCCATCAATAATCCCAACAATAATCCCAGCAATAATTCCAGCGATAATCCCAGCAATAATCCCAACAATAATCCCAGCAATAATCCCAACAATAATCCCAACATTAAACCCAAAACTAATCCCAACATTAAACCCAAAACTAATCTCAACAATAATCCCAGCAATGATCCTAACGATAATCCCAACAATAATCCCAACAATAATCCCAACACTACCCCCAGCAGTAATCACAGCAATAATCCCAACAATAATCACAGCAATAATTCCAGCGATAATCCCAGCAATAATCCCAATAATCATCCCAGAAATTATCCCAGCAATATTCCCAACAATAATCCCAGAACTATCCCAGCAATAATTCCAAGAATAATCCCAGCAATAATCACACCAGTAATGCCAATACTAATACCAACAATAATCCCAGAAATAATCCCAGCAATAATTCCAACAATAATCCCAGCAATAATCCCAACATTAATCCCAGTACTAATCCCAACAATAATCCCAGAAATGATCCCAGCAATAATTCCAGCGATAATCCCAGCAATAATCCCAACAATAATCCCAGCAATAATCCCAACATTAATCCCAATACTAATCCCAACAATAATCCCAGAAATAATCCCAGAAATATTCCCAACAATAATCCCAACAATAATCCCAACAATAATTTCGGTTTCATTTTAAAAAATTCACTGCTAATAGAACCATTTGAACCCAAGCATAGAGCCACACCATCAACGGAGAATACTATACCAATTTACTGAGGCAGTTACAAAAAGGCTATCAACACCAAATGCCCAGGAAAACTGATGAAAGGGGTCTTGTTTCATCAGGAAAATGCCTCTGCATACAAGTTCTTAGTTTCAATGGCTGCTGTGAATGATTTTGAAGTGGTTGATCACACCCACCACCTATGTTCCTGATTTGGCCCCATCTGACTATCATCTGTTCCCCAATATGAAAAAACACTTGGCTGGAAACCAGTATCACAATGATGATATCAGATCTGCTGCTGATGATTTTTTTGATCAACAAAATGAAAGCTTCTTTACCAATGGGATCCAAGCACTGCAGCTAGAATGGAAGAATTGTGTGGACTGCAAAGGGGACTATGTTGAAAAATGAACCTCATTTGGTCACATTCCATGAGAGTACTTGGTCAGCCTATGAACTTATCAGCCAACATTCCTTAGTTATATTAAATAGTGAATCCATCGTTCAACCCAACCTATTTAATCTATTTAATCTGAAAATGAAATTTCAGTTATTTTTACTTCCTTCCTTCACTTTCCTAATATAATCGGCAAGCTGCACATGCCGAGCTAAAAAAGAACAACAACGCAAATATCAGATATGTGTGAAGTTAATGCATAACAACCAGAACAAAAGTAGGTACATAATCTTGCCTTCCAACTCCATAACAGCCAACATCGAAATTAACTTATCGAACCTTGATCTAAAATTCATCAACACCATCTCTAAAGCAATAACAGCTATAATCAGTACGAAAAGAGACAGCACCTCTAAAGCAGTAACAGATATAATCATTACCAAAAGAGACAGCACCTCTATAGCAATAACAGTTATAATCATTACCAAAAGAGACAGCACCTCTATAGCAATAACAGTTATAATCAGTACGAAAAGAGGCAGCACCTCTAAAGCAATAACAGCTATAATCAGTAAGAAAAAGAACAGCACCTCTAAAACAGTAACAGCTATAATCAGTACCAAAAGAGACAGAACCTCTGAAGTAATAACAGTTATAATCAGTACCAAAAGAGACAGCACCTCTAAAGCAATAACAGCTATAATCAGTACGTAAAGAGACAGCACCTCTAAAGCAATAACAGTTATAATCCGTACGAAAAGAGACAGCACCTCTAAAGCAATAACAGCTATAATCAGTACGAAAAGAGAACAGCACCTCTAAAAAAATAACAGCTATAATCAGTACCAAAAGAGACAGCACCTCTAAAGCAATAACAGCTATAATCTGTACCAAAAGAGACAGCACCTCCAAAGCAATAACAGCTATAATCAGTACCATAAGAGACAACGCCTATTAAGCAATAACAGCTAAAATCATTACCAAAAGAGATGGCACCTCAAAAGCAATTACAGCTATAATCAGTACCAAAAGAGATGGCACCAACAACAGGACAGAGACAGGAATCTATAGAATAGACTGTACAAAATGTTCACTGGTTTATATCGAAACCAGTACATCCACACTTATGCAGAGATATGATGCATAATAATTCTGGATCGCATCTGACCACATTTTCGACTTAAAAAATGCCAGTTTGATCAGAAGAGAAAAGGATTCACCAAAACGAAAATAAAACAGATCTGCTTGTATAGATTTAATATAAAAACAAACACTTTCCAATCATTGGTTGACGGATCTGATAAAGTAATTTAATTTATTGCGCCTCTTATCTACAAAAATCCCAATCGATTTTCATTGCACACAGCTTTGTGTCTCATTCTGACCTGAAGAAGCCAAGCCCAATACAAGTTATGTTTGGCAAAAGGCATCATCTATAATCAGATGAATTAATATAATTTCTTTCCCCTCTTATCCTCAAATATCCGAATACATTTCCCTTATACAAAATTTTGACTTTCCCGCCTGAAGCTGAAATCAACACACATCGTGACGGCGAAACATGTCGTGTATAAGTTTCTCCCCTCTGTCTTAATAGCAGCCTTCACCTCATATATGCGTTAATCTTGCGATGTTGGATTATGCCTTTTCCTAAGATTCGAAAAAGGTTAGATAGAACGTCAGAGTGGGAGGAGTTAATTCAAATAAAGGAAGATGACTCTGCTTTCGGAAAGACTTCAGAAGTAAATGCTGAGAATAAAATCAGGTACCTGAATCCTAAAAGCAATCTGACGTTGCATTGAACCTGGTTCCGTTAGCTCCTGAGGTAAAACCGATTCCAGCAGCATTGACCTTTCACTTGGGCACAATGATGACTTGGAGACGAGAAACCTGCTGCATGAGCAACTGTCGATCTTGTCTTGGCCTGCACCAGGGAGAAGATACCTCGTGTCCCCTAATCGGAGTGTCAAAACACGGAAAGCAGTATCTACCAGTTTGAAGCCTGCGCTCTCCTTGTATGTAGACTCTGCGATAATACGTCCAGCTGATTCAAAACCTCCGCAGGCTCAGATCTAGCCAGGGTTTCCAGTGACTAAAGGATGCCACCGATTGAGGATTAAACACTGACGATACTATAGTCTTATATTTTTATAGTCTTATATTTTTATAGTCTTATATTTTATTTCTATATTTTTACGCATTTTAAATCCTTTTCTTCTTTAGAGATGTTTACTTTCATTTTCCCACCATTTAAAATCAGATTAAAATAATGAAAACCAAAATGAATGAAAAAAACAAATAATGAAAATAAAAATGTTTGAATCATTTCCAGAAAAATAAAACTACAACTGAGCTTCCTCTGTTGCAGTGAATGGGTTAATCCAACCCGTAGCCATCTGCGTTTAAAATAAATTCTTTATCATAGACATATAGCACTAACTTTTAGAAGATTTTGTTATTAATAGTGGCTTCAAGACATCAACAAAAGCGGTCATAACTTTTCTCTCATCTCATTAATTTCGTACATGAGATTTCTTTCCCAGGCCTTCGGCCACATCAGGTTGAAACACCTATTCGTATACGATCACTGAAATTCAACGTCATGCCTGTTTCAGTATCTAGATGACTGACCGCCTTGGAAATACAAGGTGCTGTAAAGCTGGATGTGCAGGTGGTGTAATATATAATTGCACGGAAGGGTTAGTCGGAGAGTCAAGTTCCAATTCGTGTTGTGTTCGTTATATTCACTTAAACGCAAAGTGGAAAAGGCATGAATCCGCCCCCACTCCATCCCCAATTAATTATTAACACTTCCCCGTTTTATTCTTGCTTTCTTTTTTCTCTCTTTCTTCTTTTCTTTTGTCTTTATTTTATCATTAAGCTCCTTTTTATAATGTAAGTTCCTTGTTTGTAATTCATCGTTTCTTTGTGTTTTCGTGTTTTTTTATTTATTTTTTATTTTTACTGTTGCTTTTTATTTTTTATTATCTCTTGTGGTCTCCTTTTTTCTTTCGACATCTTTTATCGATTTCTCCATATTTCTACCATACCGTTTTTCATTTTTTCCTTTTCTTTTCCTATTTCTTTCTTTCTTTCTTTCAAATTCCCCTTCTTTATATTTATACAAAATTTCATTTTTTTTTCTGTCTTCATCCCTTCCTTCATTATTATTTCAATCTCTCTCTCTTTCTTTCTTTCTTTCTTTCTTTCTTTCTATTTCTACATTATTTTCATTCATTCATCTTCTTTTTTGATTTATGTATACACATTCATGTTCTTTTTTTCCTTATTTCTTCATCTTATTTTTTGATTTATCTATACACATTAATCTTCTTTCTTTTTTCCTTATTTCTTCATCTTCTTTTTTGATTTATCTATGCACATTCATCTTCTTTCTTTTTTCATTATTTCTTCATCTTCTTTTTTGACTTATCTATATACATTCATCTTCTTTCTTTTTTCCTTATTTCTTCATCTTCTTTTTTGATTTATCTATACGCATTCAACTTCTTTCTTTTTTCTTCATCTTTTTTATTTATCAATACGCATTCATCTTCTTTCTTCTTTCCTTATTTCTTCATCTTCTTTTTTGATTTATCTATACACATTAATCTTCTTTCTTTTTTCCTTATTTCTTCATCTTCTTTTTTGACTTATCTATATACATTCATCTTCTTTCTTTTTTCCTTATTTCTTCATCTTCTTTTTTGATTTATCTATACACATTAATCTTCTTTCTTTTTTCCTTATTTCTTCATCTTCTTTTTTGATTTATCTATACGCATTCAACTTCTTTCTTTTTTCTTCATCTTTTTTATTTATCAATACGCATTCATCTTCTTTCTTCTTTCCTTATTTCTTCAACTTCTTTTTTGATTTATCTATACACATTCATTTTCTTTCTTTTTTCCTTATTTCTTCATCTTCTTTTTTGACTTATCTATATACATTCATCTTCTTTCTTTTTTCCTTATTTCTTCATCTTCTTTTTTGATTTATCTATACACATTCATCTTCTTTCTTTTTTCCTTAATTCTTCATCTTCTTTTTTGATTTATCTATACGCATTCAACTTCTTTCTTTTTTCTTCATCTTTTTTATTTATCAATACGCATTCAACTTCTTTCTTTTTTCCTTATTTCTTCATCTTCTTTTTCATTTATCTATACGCATTCATCTTCTTTCTTTTTTCCTTATTTCTTCATCTTCTTTTTCTTTAACTATATTCATTGTTTCCATTCATTTTTTTCTCTCTTTCCTTTCCTTTCCCCTCCATGTTTAACATTAATGCAAATATACAAATCATTCTATCGCCAACCCGACGATCAACGCATCGCAACAAAATGGCGAATACAATAGCTAACCTTCGATAGTCGTATTGTCTGTGAATACTGCCACTTATTAGCGGCATTAAGCCCTTTCCCGCCGTTACCTGGGCGCGTCCAAGTCAACTTCAGTCAAAGTGCCATTAACACCACCACAAAAATTGGCGGCTGCAACTCTAATGGGGTGTCGCCATATTGGGCGTACGGAGCCAGAGATTCAGGTTTCGGTCTGCATTAATTTAGGCCGAGAGTCTTAGCTTCATTTCCAGAGATTATGGGACGAGGCGGATGGAACGGGCGGTTCTATATTTCCATCTACCGTAACAGCGATAAAGAAAGGAACTGACCGCAGAGTCATTCCCATCCCTACAATGTCAGCTGGGGCAGTCCTCGAAACCGTTCGTTCTTTTAATGAGGATATAATCGCGTACAGTGAGATATGTGCAAATCGTTACTATTAATCATGCAAATATCTAAGTCTATTTCTATCTGTCTATCTATCTATCTATCTATCTATCTCATTTTGTTCATATCTATCTATCAATCTCTCTCTCTCTCTCTCTCTCTATATATATATATATATATATATATATATATATATATATATATATCAGTTTGTTCATATGTATCTAACTAGCTAGATAGATAGCTATCTCAATCTGTCAATTATCTATCTATTTATCTATCTCAATCTGTTTATATCTATGCATGTATCTATCTATCAATCTGTCTATCTGAATCTGGACATTACTATCTATCTATCTATCTTAGTACGTTCATATATATATATATATGTATATATATATATATAGATAGATAGATAGATAGATAGATAGATAGATAGATAGATAGACAGATTGATAGATAGAGACATGCATAGATATAAACAGATCGAGATAGATAAATAGATAGATAATTGACAGATTGAGATAGCTATCTATCTAGCTAGTTAGATACATATGAACAAACTGATATATATATATATATATATATATATATATATATATATATATATATATATATATATATATATATAGTAAAAATATTTAAACACTAATATTCCATGGTCATAATTTATTCCAAACTTTTTTTCTGTTTTCTTTTTGAATTTGTAGGTCTGATGAATTGGATCGTATTTACGATTCCAATGGAATAAATTATGACCATGGAATATTAGTGTTTAAATCTTTTTACTATATCCTTACTCTGTCCTGGACATTGAGTTCTACCTGGATCATATCCTCTTAGAATTATTTTTATACATATATTTACCACTAATATTGTATATACATATATATATATATATATATATATATATATATATATATATATATATATATATATATATATATATACAAACCTAAAGAGCCAATTAAATCTACCTAGGTTTCATCTAAACGGATTGTCAGGTTTATCTGGCTCTTTAGGCTTACATTAGGTTTGCTCTACTTCGTGTATTGAGCACTTTACGTAGTTGCTTTTACTCGTTTTGGAGGTTTTTTTCTTTGGATTCTGAGCTTGAATTCTGGTCGATTGTTTTTGCCTCAATTTCATGTTCTGAGTTCTTTTTTTTATTCCTCATTTTTCCTTGGGTACTGGTTTGTTCTACTACAAGACGAATTACGTAATGTTTTTCCAAGCGATTACCACTATTCATATATATATATATATATAAATATATATATATATATATATATATATATATATACATATATATATATATATATATATATATATATATATATATAGATAGATACATATATATATATATATATATATATATATATATATATATATATATATATATATCAGTGGTGACAACTAATCTCCTTCTGGGTTCCATTTCGGGATTTTTGTCTGGATTTACTTTTCCGCATTTGGATATTGACGCGAGGCAGCGGATGTTTAAAATCAGCGTTTCCCTTCCACTAGTGTGGCTGCCTTCTTCAGCTGTCGAGCCCCAATCTACCTGAAGCAGCTGGTTATGAGGCGCTAGTTTTCCGCCTTCGCCCAATCTCCCGTTTGGAGCTGAACATAGTTTCTAGGGGCTATTTGAGACGCCTACATTGGAAGC
The DNA here is from genome assembly GCA_964036315.1 of Acanthosepion esculentum. Classification (NCBI taxonomy): domain Eukaryota; kingdom Metazoa; phylum Mollusca; class Cephalopoda; order Sepiida; family Sepiidae; genus Acanthosepion; species Acanthosepion esculentum. The sequence goes on from OZ038482.1 coordinate 6,980,141, forward strand.
ATTTTACAGACCCCCGTCTATGACAACCTTGGGAACATATATAATGTATGTATATAAACCTTATATACATTACGTGTTTTATATTGTAAATAATATATATATGTGTGTGGGTGTGTGGGTGTGTGTATATGTGTGTAATTGTATTGTTATTGATATTTTATTTTTAAGTTCAGATATCTAATGATTGTCATCTGTTGTAAAAAAGATATAACTTCTCATGAAAAACAATATATTATAACGTTACTGAGCGATCGAAACGCAAAGATGCAAATTGCAAAAGAACATGGAGATCACAGAAAAATATAAATTGAAAAGATTTTCAAGGCAAGAACAAGGAAAGTGGAAAAACTGAGGAAGAAAGTAAAGTTGATTTAGCAAATAGAACATATTTGAAAATTGTTTTCCATGTTTAAATAAAGAGAAAGGATGCAAATTATAATAAACATTGGCGAGACATTCAATCAAAATATCAACTGAAAGTAATCATCGCAAAGAAAAACGTGTAAGTTTCTCAATGAATCCTATAAAAACTGATTTCTCATTGGTAATTCTTAATGATGAAGATAAAGCTATATTGGACAAACTTAATGGCTTGATTAACGATTAGGTTCTTCATAGAAATTGTCAACCAACACAGTTTGAAATATAAGGACTCGAGTTAGAGTAATGTATAGGCTATAACATTTTAAGTTCATTCAAATTTGATGACGGCAAGATAAAGTCATAGATTTATTGTAAGTTTTCGAGCAAGATATTTTTAATCGAGTGGGTGACAACCAAGAAGTTTTAAGATATCTTTATACAATACAACACTTATTCACCTTCGGTAGGTCTAATGATTGCCCACGTTGCCAAAAAGAACCGTATGTTCTCCAATAGAGAATGTGTAGTCTATATTTTTATGTTAGTATCATGACAAATGCAGGGAATTTTTTTAAGTTCTTAGACACGACTCTCTTTCAAGTGGTACAGGTCACAAGCATGAAACTTTAACTTAAAGGCTTATTGAGGGGTCTCTCCTTTTTACACAAATGGACTCACCCAAGGTATACATATACTACTACCAGTGAATGCCCGGATGGTAGTAGTCAAGTCGAACAATAGGAGTTGTAGTTGAGTTGGTCGGTAGAATGACTTAGCGGCAAGAATCAGAGTCACGTAGACTCAGTAAGAAGTCATACAGCGATACGTCGATGCCAAAGAATATATATATATATTTGTCTACTAACCCTGCATTCCTGGAACTACTAACCTGTATTGACAGTTTGTATTATTACGTTAATACATTTATTTCCTATATTCATTTTTGGCGTTTGTTATTATTTGATACCGGATTTCATCCCGGAATCCACAACAACTTGGCGACGAGGTATACGAACTCACACGGAAGGAAAACGAAACAAAATTCTCCCTCGTTGCCCACAATAACTTGGCGACGAGGATATCAAACTCACACGGGAAGGAAAAAAACAATTCTCCCTCGTCGACAACAACTTGGCGACGAGGTATTCGAACTCACACGGGAAGGAAAAAGAAAAATTCTCCCTTGTTGACCACAACAACTTGGTGAGGAGAAATTGGGACCTACACGGAAAGAAAAAAATTCTCTCTTCTCACCACAACAGCTTGGGTGACAAGAATTGGCACTTCTCAGAGACTCAAAAGAAAAAATTGCCATTTTTTGCCAGTATCCACAACAGCTTGGCGACAAAGATTTACGAGGATTAAAATACGGAAAATCGAGTTTTTCATAAGACTCTTATCCTGGAGGATTTTAAAAGTATTTTAGTAGAACTTGTAAAATACCAAAATGAACAGCAATTACAACTCATAAGAAGTCATACAGCGATACGTCGATACCAAAGACTATATATATATATATATATATATATATATATATATATATATATATATATATATATGTATCTATTACCAGTTTGTATTATTACGTTAAGACATTTATTTCCTATATTCATTCTTGGCGTTTGTTATTATTTGATACCGGATTTCATCCCGGAATCCAGAACAAGGCTAAATTCATGTAAGACAATACACATCTTAACATTCCGTAAAACTGACCATTGTCCATCTTGCCAATTAATAGTATGGATCCCAAGTATTAATTAATCCAATTCTTGATATATGCGTGTCACATTTTATTATATAAGTCAATGTCTCAAAATGAAACTGATATTAAAAAACTGCTATCGCTAATCGGGCAGCTCTGTTTTGGAAGCGCACTGTTGCACTCAGTTTGACAGTTGCGGTTTGACTTCATGAATAATGACGTAAATTTCTTTTTCAAAATGGCTACCATTTTTTGAGCAAACAAGTTTACAAATGACGTTTAGGGTCAAAATCGGAACATTGGAATTTCATTCTGGTGATCACTGAAGGCCTTATGAGCACAGCCATATAAAATTTACAATTTACTAAGGATTTATAGAATTGTATATGAACAAATGCATCATACATGCACATTATTACTAAATCATTGTACGATCATTTAATATCATCTTCGCTTACTTCAAAGGAAAATTATACTGAACAATTTACTTATATAATGATGTAATATATTATACAGTGCAGTAATTTCAGAGTGATTTTCAATAAATTCTGTCTTATAATTTTGCCCAGTATAATTATCGTGTTATATAATCTTTTGTATATATTTTGGTTTTATTAATTATGATCTAACAAATGATCTAACACATCTTATTCATTAAGTAGCCTTTTACAATTTGCTTATAGTTTTTACTTATCGAATACAGTAAAAAAAATACATACTTTGCTTGTGGTAAATTTATAATTGGAATTCCGGTTTGTATATATTTTTCATTCAATACAAAAAATTCAAGTTTACTTGGATTTATTCATGTAATAGTCAAATTTTGAAGTGAGTTTATCAGCAAAAACCTGCGGAAAATTAGGTATTTCTGTATAATTTTCAGCTGAAGTTTAAAACTAAACACTCAAAAATTAGTAAAAACTATAAATCTATTTTTTGGTGTCAGTACAGTACTTATCGCATGAAACCCCAACTTTCGAAATAGTGTGCAATGTTGATTTTTTCAAAAGGTTCAAAAATCAACCTGTCATATTGCTAAAATGCCCAGGATGTACTTTTCTTTATTTGATCAATACATCGTGTGAGTTTTAACTTATGACAAGTTGTTCGGAAAATAACGTCCGATTTTAGAATCAACTATTATGTCTGAATTAATGTATTTGAACAGTCTTTAGATAAGTAAAAACATCTACTAACGATTTTTCACTGCACTCAAAGCAGTAGTAGAAGGACTAGTAGGCGTTAACTTGTTCAAGACAGGGCGTTTTGCTGCTGCCTACCACATCAGTGATGGGATGTTTTGCCAATGGTGCGCATTGGCAAAACATCTCATCACTGATGTGGTAGTCAGCAGCAAAACACCCTGTCTTTAACAAGTTAACGCCTACTAGTCCTTCTACTACATACCTGTGCCGTTAACATTTTATTGAGGTTCTTGACCACGCGATAGTTTTAAAATTGCAAATGGCGGCTCTGACCAGGCAGGCGAGATATCGTGGCCTCTTAGCCTCAGAGTTTTCTTGGCCCCATTTCAGCACAACTGGTTGTCATTCTAGATAATTAGTAAAAGCCTGTTTGAGTGAACAATTGAGTAAACTATTTTAACCTCACACACCAGAGAAATATCACCAAACGGCTGTTAGGTTTAGTAGTTAACTTTGACGGCTCTATAGTTGCTGTACATATTTCATTTGGGAATTACTTCTGTATCGGTCCTGTTGTGTGCTAATGTTATCTTTCTATTTCTGTATTTTATTGTTTAACTAGCATCATACCCAACTGGTCGATCAGAAAAAGCGTTCAATTAAAATAGAGCAAAAAGCATCTTGTTTAGATGTAACAGAGTCTATCTTCTTCAATTACTTTAAAGTACTTTCATTAAAAAACATTTTGAATTAATGCAGTTACTGATATAACAGAAGTAGTCTGTATTTATTCATTCGAAGTTAGCTGAGAACATGAAGGGGTGAAACGAGCAACATGAAAACCCACTCCAGACGACAATTATTTTGGAGTTTTTGAAATTCAATTTGTCAGTGTCCTACCAGGGATGTAAAAGAGGATACATTTATAAAGCAATTGTTAAGTTTAATGAAAATTGGTTGTAAGCTCAACGAAATATAAGAAGGAAACCAGTAAAAATCGCCATTTTTCGCTATTTTCGCGGGTTTTCACTATATGGGTGAACTCAGTTATCAAGTTAAATGACTGTTAAACAATCAACTTATTGTTGGCTACAATTGAGTGAAGTTTGTATTAGATTGTTTGAAAAGTGTGTGAGATTTTAGTTTAAAATTTGTGTTGAAATCGATTTTTCATTTTTCGCGGATTTTCTTTAAACGTAGTAGCGTAGAAATAAAAATGAGGTATCGTGAGATCGGTATGATGCAAGTAACCTACATACCGAGTTTGAACGAAATCAGGGGGAAAATTTGAATTTATCGATTTTTGATCGGCTTTATTGATTATGATCTTTTTTAATTATCGATTTTTATATTAAGAACCTATCTCTTATAAATACAATGTACCTGCCCAGTTTGGTCAAAATCTGTTGGATGGATCTCGAGTGACAAGTTATCACACAGATGACCGATAGACAAACAGACATCCTCTGTTTTTTATATAGAGATAATCATACCCGAGTAATGACTAGTCTTCGATGCGTCCTGTGAGTGTCAAATACTCCAAGCCCTCTTTCAACTCTTTCTGATCGTTAGTAACGGTGTCTATGTCGTTCGTATTCCTTAATTGTTCACATGTTCTATTCATATCTTCTCTATTTATTCTCTACGGTATTACCATATTTCGTTCTTTTCAAGTTTCGGAATGGCAGATGCCCGAAGATGGCCGAAATTTACGATGGCTGAATACCGTGAAACAAAGTTGAGGATATTAGTCCGTCTACAAAATAACTATAAATATAAAATAGGATTTCTAAAAATTACACGACACTCGGACGATTTCCTTGATTTCAAGATCAACAAACCTTATTTGCTCTTTTAGAGGATCAACAGCACAGACTGGCAAAAGGCTAGTTCCAAAGTGCCCTTGCCATGTGCAGAACTCATATTAAAACGGCGAGGAGAAAGCCCCGTTGCTCGAGGAATTCCAAAAGTGAATTGCCATATTTCCCGGCTTATAAGACGCAATCTTTCCTAAAAATACCCTGAAAAATACGTGTGCTTCTTCCAAGACGGATGTAAGGCAACGTCCACGCTCAAGTAAGCTTGGACGGTCACCTAATGGCTAGACTGATAGGGACGTGGATTTATATGTTGAGTCATTACACTATAATGTTAGCTATCTCTCTAATTCAGCTTTTTTATATTATGTAACCTCAGTACTTAGTTGTTACATGTATTTCCAAGACTATAACCCTTCCTGGAGCCGAGCAACAAGCTTAAACATGCTCTGTTTACTAACAGCGGCGAGAGCCTTTCTGCTCTTGTCTAGTATGTCATTGCCATATAAACAAAATCTGACGAGTGATTAATGTAAATAATACGTGGTGCCAGTATATGAGGGACGCATGGTGAATGTGTTGTTGTATGAGAATGACTTTTTTTCTTAGAGATTTCTTTCCAATATTAGGGTGCGTCTTCCAAGCCGCGGCGTCTTCTAAACTGTAAAATACGGTACTAAAGGAACTGGAGAATTTTTCTTCCTAAACGTATGGACGCGGCGAGATTGCCACTTTAAATACAACCTTAAGCTATATTCCCTTCAAGCGACTTCCTCGCCTCTAGAATTCTGTGTGCACATATGTTTTTATATCTAGGTGTATTCCAAGTTGCTGGTAACATGTAACTCAATAATTATAAGTTTCATGTTACTTGGTTATTGGCAAGTGACTTTTTCATGTGACGAACGCCGACCACTGTATGTTTGAATCCACCCAGACTTTTACTTTGCTTTGTTTGGTTTGTTTTACGGCATATCAACACCTCAATGGGTTATTTAATGACGACGACTTTTTTTTTCCTAGTAATAATTTGTTTTGTCAAAAATCTATTTCTGATATATTTTTTTTTCCTCAAAAAGGTATAGCTGGTAATATTATTTTAAAACATGTATTGTTGGTAATATTCTTTTTTCAAAAACGTATTGCTAGTAATATTTTTTTTCAAAAATATATTGCTGGTAATAGTTTTTTTTTTTTTTTCAAAAATTTATTCCTCGTAATAATTTCTTACAAAGTATTTCTAGTATTAAAACCTAGATGACACGAATCTTGCGAATCAAGGGAATCGGTAATGGTCAATAAAATGACCAGCAAATGATATTTTGTTTAATTTTCCCGTGAATGCATAATATGTAGGAGAGATGAGCAAAGGAAAGAAAAAGCGGGGGACAGACGAGACAACGTTGGGAAACGGGAGTAGACAAGATTCTCGCATTATTACAAGGTACATTTCTGCTTTTTTTCTATGTATTGTCTCCATTCACGACGTCAGCTCTCTATAACATCGTATGCTTCTATAGTGTTTTGCAATATTTGTATTTTCACTATTTGAATTACAAAATGGAAATAAATTCTATTAAACGCGTTTCACCGTTCAAAAAGAAATAGAAAATAATGTTTTTATTGATGGAAATTCTTTTTGATCATTTCACCCCAAGTAAGGTCCTAAAGCCACTAACGGTTTCTGAGAATATCCGAAAAAATACTATTAATGAGAGATGAGAATAAAAGAACAAGAATTAAGAAGACAAAAGATAACGGTTGATTACATTTAAATGTTTGAATATCAAAGTTGACTGGGAAGCAAGAAGCCGGAAGAAAATTCCACAAGCGAGAACCACAATAGAAGAATCTGTTAGCATAGAACTTACAGTTCCATCTAGCCAATTCAACTGTGAATTCATGAGACCTTGCCGCCAATTTAGTACTGCGCTTAAATTCATAAAGTCTAGGTAGATAAGTTCATCAGAGCAATTATCATGAAAGTATGTATAGGAAAGCCAATGGAAAGTTACGTTAAGGCGGTTAGAAAGTGACTGAAGCCGAGATGCCATGTCAGGACCAATTGCATCGCATATTCTTCTTGATCAGATGTGGCAGCAATATCCAAAGCAAGGAGTAATAGTAGACTTATAAATAAGATAGATTCTGGCGAGTATGCAGTGTAACACTAAATGCACATTTATACACCCAACAGCTGCAACGTGTCCATAAAATATCGTCAAAACACGCCCTTCGCTCATATATAGGAAAAATGTTGTTCTTCTCAATGACAGCACAAGGCCACATACAGAGAGAATAAAACAGGGAAAGAAATTAGATTTCCTTTGGGCGGTTCAACCCGACCCACCATATTCACCTGACTTTGTACCAACTGACCTTACACCCCTTTTTGATTTCTGCAAAAGACTTTGAAAGTGAAAATAATAGAACCGAATAATGTAATCGTTCTTTATTCTTTGGAGAATAAATTTGATAAATTAAAAACCAAAATTATTCATGACTCAAGCTAATATTCTTGGTAGTGGGTCTCAGATGGTTTTTCACATCTCTGTGGATATTTCCTGTCGCACGAGATAATACCTTAGGTTTTCTTTCTCGTCCTTTAAGGTTTTGTGAAAAACCTCAAATTTCTACATTATTGTTGAAACTTGACTAATGCATGGAATAATAATGCAACACAAAATGTACTTAGACAAAATGTATTGAAACAAGAAAGTGTACACAATATTTACATATAGTCTTTTGTATATTCCTGGGAAGACCGTTCCTGGAGAATGTGTTGACTAAGTCGCAGTCGTGCAGAGTCTCTAGTTGAATCTCTTGATTCGCCTCTCATGTCTTCCCGGTACCAACCATATTTATATAGTCGGTACTCCACTATGCAAATTAGGTGTATCCTACCACAACAATTATTTACATTGTTCGGACTATTGTTCTCATCTTTGTATCCATATATATTACAACGTTTCGGCCCTTGTACGCCCTGGCCTTCTTCAGGTGGTTGGAATCTCGAACTGAACCCTTTATTTCGCTCACTGGGGTAGACTGTTCTTTTTCCACGTGCCATGTTTAATGGATGTCAGTTATCAGTTTTCTCCTGTTAAATTCCCACTAAAAGTTATCTACTGCCTTAACCGGGTATTGAACTCACACGCTTCGGGTCCGGTCACTGGATCTAACTAACGCCTTGAGGACATCTGTGTATGAATTTCTGGGTATTATAAACCTAATGTCTTCAGCATCCGTTAAACATGGCACGTGGAACTAGAACAGTCTACCCAAGTGAGCGAAATAAAGGGTTCAGTTCGACATTCCAACCACCTGAAGAACGAAACGGCCGAAACGTTGTAATAAATATGGCGACAAAGATGAGGACAATAGTCCGAATAATGTAATTAATGTACATAATACCTCATCTCAGAAATATGGACAAATACTGAAGGACCGAAACGTTGTAATAAATATGGCGACAAAGATGAGGGCAATAGGCCGAATAATGTAAATAATTTACATAATACCTCATCTTAGAAATATAGACAGATACTGAAAGGCCGAAACGTTGTAATAAATATGGCAACAAAGATGAGGACAATAGTCCGAATAATGTAAATAGTGTACATAATACCTCATCTCAGAAATATAGACAGATACTGAAAGGCCGAAACGTTGTAATAAATATGGCGACAAAGATGAGGACAATAGTCCGAATAATGTAAATAGTGTACATAATACCTCATCTCAGAAATATAGGCAGATACTCAAAATTCTATGTTAATGGCTTGAACTCTTGGATCTTGCACGTGAAATTGCTTGAATATAGCGCTAAATTCTTCCTCTGTGATCACAATCTTTAACTTGAGGTTCTTTAATAAGTTTTCATCCTGTCGACTGATATCCTTCAGGCGGGAAATGACGAACACTGTCCTCTATTTAACTCCAGTCGTGAAGAACAAAATAATACACTGCCGTAATAACTTTCTTTTTTCTTTCTTTTTTTCTAAAGGAAATTAAAAAAAATAAATCTCTTCCTGTATCGCTTATTTCCGTTTTGTAAGATTTAAATCGAAATAGTTTTGAACATGCCTTTTGCGATTAAATTGCAAATTAAATGTCAAAAAAACTGCTTCATGTGTTATTTCTTCCACTGTTTTTTCTTTACATATCAATTTCGGTCATAAAGAAGCATTTATTTAATGAATTCTTTTTTAAAATCATATTGCAAAGATATGGATAACTTGATATTACTTCATACTGTTACAAGAGTTATATATTCTGCGGTTGATTAGAAGTGAGATTTGATTGATAGATGAGCTCATAATAAAGGAGATAATTTGATTTTATAGTCGGCTCATCGATCTATAATCATGAATCTCCAGGTTTTGATACACCACTTGATTTTTATCTCTATCGTAATTTTTTTTAAATATGACTCTTTTATTGCAAACTAGCAGCCATATCCAGATGGTCGATCAGAAAAAGCGTTCAATTAGAATGCAGCAACAACAGCATCATGTTCAAATGTAACAGAGTCTATCTCCTTCAATTACTTCAAAATAATTTCATTAAAAAAAATGAATTAATGCAGTTACTGATATAACAGAAATAGTCCGTATTTATTCAATGGAAGTTAACCGAGGACATGAAGGTTTAAAACAGGCAACATGAAGACCTATTTATTATCTTGCGGTTTTTGAAATTCAATTTGTCAGTGTGCTAGAAGGGATGTAAAAAGGATACATTTATAAAGTAATTGTTAAGTTTGATGAAAATTGGTTGAAAGATCAACAAAAAACAAGAAAGAAACCAGTAAAAATCGCCATTTTTCGCGGGTTTTTATATGGGTGGAATCAATCATCAAGTTAAATGACTGTTAATCAATCAACTTATTGTTGGCTACAATTGAGTGAAGTTTGTATTAGATTGCTTGAAAATTGAGGGAGTTTTTGGTTAAAAAATTTGTGTTGAAATCGATTTTTTGTTTTTTGCAATTTTTCACTAAACGTAGTAGTGTAGAAATAAAAATCGTGTATCGTCATGATGTAAGTGACCGACATACCGAGTTTGAACGAAATCAGAGGGAAAAACTTGAATTTATTGATTTTTATCTCTTACATTGTAGAACGTATGTGCCAAGTTTGGTCGAAATTGGTTGGATGGATCTCAAGTGAAAAGGTATCACACAGACAGACAGACACACAGAAAACCTGTTATATATATATATATATATATATATATATATATATATATATATATATATATATATATATTATTTTAAAGATTATTTTCAGTGGATACCAGTATTTAATCATATTAGTTTGCGTCTACTCAAATACGCGTAATCACTGAAATTAATATTTGAAGTATTAAAATTGTCAGATTAAAAAAATCCATGAATTCTCTCTATCTCTCTATCTCTCTCTTTCTGTCTCTCTCTCTCTCTCTCTCTCTCTCTCTCTACATATATATATATATATATATATATATATATATATATATATATGACTCTCTCTTTCTGTCTCTCTCTCACTCACTCTCTACATATATATATATATATATATATATATATATATATATATATATATATATATATATATATATATATACAGGGTGTCCATAAAGTTCGTGTGCACTATAAAAAAAATTATAACTTTATTTGTATTTGCGATAGATAAAGCATTAGAAAGAAGTAAATCTATATTTTTTAAGGTTTTATTGAAATTTTATTTAAGTTTCCACATGTCCTCCATCATTAGCAATACAAAGGGTAATCCGATTTTGCAGTTCACGGAAAACATTTGCCAACTGATTTACAGTAATGCCTGAAATCACATTAGTTATTTTAGCTATGCTTAAAACTAGGTATATTAAACTTTATAACATTTTTTACAGATTATTTCTATCGCAAATACAAATTATAAAGTTATAAATTTTTTAACGTGCACACGAATTTTATGGACCTCCTGTATATCGATATAATGTTGTAGAAGTTTTGTACAGCAGACGGAAAGAGAGGATTGAGGTTCTGAATTTCAATACAAACTTCACGAAGAAGACGGAGAGATTAACAAAAGATAGACAACTAGCCTCACAAGGATTATCGTGAAGCAAAAAGCAGGCATTGCTTTATAAATTGTACTGCTGTGATCTCGTTTCATAACACTTACTTTGCCTACCAGAGCCCAGAAACCTCTCACTTTTAATCGGTCGCATTGAAAACATTCTGCCTTCCATAAGCATGACTGATGCCAACCCTCAGGAAAGTGACTCATTGCACCTTCTTCCACTGACATGGAATATTATATTTGTTAGGGTCCAGGTTCCTTGTACCACGGTGATGGTCGAAGGTAGAACCAATGAAGAATAACTCGAACACAGGTATGGAATAACACAGATATATTACAAACAGAATATGTACAAAAGAAGTAGAAGTGTTAGTAATAACAATCAGGTTAGGTTAGAGAGAACTATGTTGTCTTGACCAGTATCACTATTCCAATGTCTTACAGTAATCGTCTGACGCCACTCTGTCTCTGACTGACTCACACTGACTGACTGGCCGAGTGCCTGACTCACTCACTGACTCTGTGTCGATATTTAACAACCCTCCCACGTGGGTCGCATGTGGCACAAGGCCAGCTTAATGTGGGTTCTCCGAGCCCGTAGGCTCGGCCAAAAATATGCCCATTTAGAACCCGTATAAACGTGTTCAGGGACTGTCTACTTCCCCGGACAAAACTTTGCCCTGCGGCAAAGACCTCGTCCGAGTTCCTCTCCGCCGCGGCAGAGAGTTCGACAGCAAAGAACAGTCTAAACGACTGTTCCAGTCACTGGGTGACTGACACTGACTCTGTGTCGATATTTAACCCCCACACACACGGGTCGAATGTGGCACAAGGCCGGTTTAACGTGGGCTTACGGAGCCCGTAGGCTCGGCCAAAAATATGCCCATTAGAACCCGTATACACGGGTTCAGGGACTGTCTACTTCTCCGGACGGCACTTTGCCCTGCGGCAAAGGCCCCTCCGAGTTCCTCCCCGCCGAGGCGGAGAGTTCGACAGCAAAGAACAGAGTAAAAGAATGATCCAGTCACTGGGTGACTGACACTGACGATGTTGTCTGCTGCTCCCTCTTGAGGCGCAGTATTTATAAGGTCCGGAACAGTCTATTAATATTATGGGTAAGTTGCCATAACAATATTGACTCCAAGGCTCGGTCTGCTGCTATGAAAGTTTGTTCGCAGTGTTCTGCTACACAAAGTCTCTCTCCAGAATCTATCTTACTCATTTATATGTCTACTATTCGTTCATGCATTGAAGGTTGCTGCCTCATATAGTCCGCTGTTTCTGCCATATATTTAGAGAATCTTGATAAAATTCTAAGAAGAATCAGCAATATCATAGATCCTGACTGGGCATCTCGGCTCCATTCACTTTCCCACTGCTATCATGTAGCTTCCCTATGCCTTTTCTATAAAGACTGCCATGGTAATTGTTCGGATAAACTCTTCGCTATGGTACCTAGACTTTATGAATTTAAGCGTGGTCCTATATTGGCATCAAAGTCTCATCAATTTACAGTTGAATTGGCTTGACGTAAGTTCTATGCTAGCAGTTTCTTTTTTCTCGCTTGTATAAAGTTCTTCTGGCTCCGTTCTTAACAGCCAACTTTGATTTTGGAAAATTTAAGTGCAATCGTTATTTTCTGTCTGTCTGATCACTTTTCTATTGTTTTCGCTCATTAATGATTTTTCTGCTTCCTAATCCCTTAGCACCATTAAACCCTTATGTCTTAGTGGCTTTATTGCCTTACTTGGGCCGAATTCAATAAATAAATAGAAGAAAAACAGATTAGACTTCATCTAATACAGTTCTATTACCAGCCATATTGACATTTTTTATTTGACTGTCTATACGAAAATCTCATAAAATGATAACAGTCAAATTTGGTTTTAGCACAGATAATTTTATTTGCAAATCTCTCGACAGAATCAATCCATGAAAAGAGTTACGTTCGTTCTGATAAAGGAATGGTAATTTATCACCGACATCATTCTGAAAATCAACATTCTGTGTCTATTCAGTCATTTTTACATCTAACATTATTGCGTATCTGTTTATATAACAAAGTTAAAAGGAAGAAAATTTAGCAACAAGCAAACCAATAATGACAGCTAAAAGTTCCTCCAAGACCGCGCTTGTTTGTAGAAAGGACTTACGGTGTTAAAAATGTGCGACTGAAATTTTGACACACAGGTGATTAACGAGGATTCAACCCAGGGAGAAAATAAAACACTTCCTTTAAAAAAAACTGTTTCTTTGTTTACACATACGGATTTCTTAGTAATTAACCCTTTAAAAATAAACCGCCATCATATACGAGCAGCTACATTCTCCAACCTAAACCTTTGACATCCACTTGTTTTTAAATCAAGGAATGGAAAGATTTTGTACTAATAAAACGAGTTTTTCGACTATTTTCTATAAAACTCCTTTCCGTCATGCCTCTCCATGGTTTCCAAAGTCATCACATCTGGCTGCCAATCATCTCCGTCTAAAGACACCGGAAGCCGATGCGGCACAAAAGCTGATTTAGGAAATTGGTTGAAGACTTCAGCCCTTCCGACTTCTTTTATCGACCCTCTTGCACGCCATCTTCCCGGAAACCCAAGCAACTCCTCCATCACTCTTCTTCTATGCCAATCACCTTAATACCCAATTTTATTGATGAAATCTCAACTCTCCTCTCGTGAACTCTGTACAATTCCAATTACATATGAGTGCATTAAGTTAATTCAAAGTTCACATTTTACACCACGTTAAGGAAAATCTCCATTTATTTTTAATATAGTGATTACTGGTTGCGCAGAATTGATGTCATTTGGCATCCAACTATAGAAATCCTTACTGCTCATGCGCGAGCAGACATTAACGCGTGGGATTTATCAGTGACCGTGAGACACTATTAGTTGAATTTGGAAACTGTATTCATGTCGTATTGATCATGACGCTGCAACTGCCAATTCTTCACGTCTCGTACAAAACGTTTGGGCAAAATATACAGTATACGAGATTACAGATAACGAAACAAGGCAGTAGATTTTGCAGACATTCGTTAACGTGGAAAAGAAGGTTTTAGTATCTGTCTATATTTCTGGGATGATGTATTATGTACAGTATTTACATTATTCGGACTATTGTCCTCATCTTTGTCGCCATATTTATTACAACGTTTCGGCCGTTGTACACTCTGGCATTCTTCAGGTAGTTAGAATGTCGAACTGAACCCTTTATTTCGCTCACTGGGGTAGACTGCTCTAGTTCCACGTGCCATGTTTTAATGGATGTCAGTTTTCAGTTAATTTCCCTCTGAAAGTTCTCCACTGCCTTAGCCGGGTATTGAACTCACACTCTTTGGGTCCTTTCACTGGATCTAACTAACGCCTTTATCCATTATGCCATGTGTTAGTTAGATCCAGTGACAGGACCCAAAGAGTGTGAGTTCAATACCCGGTTAAGGCAGGGGAAAACTTGAAGAGGAGAATTAACATGAGATAACTGACAACTGACATCCATTAAGCATGACACGTGGAACTAGAACAGTCTATCCCAGTGAGCGAAATAAAGGGTTCAGTTCGACATTCCAACCACCTGAAGAAGGCCAGAGCGTAAAACGGCCGAAATATTGTAATAAATATAGCGACAAAGATGAGGACAATAGTCCGAATAATGTAAATAGGAAGTTTTAGTGTAGATATTTTTGAAGCTCAGTAGAGATCATTGGATATATGTATTAGGTTCCACTTACAAGTCTTTGAAGCAGACTAAATTACCACTGTCCTAGGTAGGTCTTTATTATCGTTAATAGTAAATGGCTGGATACGATTACCATTGGCTTTGATTTAGAAATGTTATGTATATATATGCATCTATACATTTACTAAAACTCTAATCTTGTATGTATGTATGTATGTAAGTATGTATGTGTGTGTTCCCTAGATGCAGTTTAAATGATACAAAATACCCAACTAATTTAGGGATGTATCGTACGTTGAATCACTGCTGTGGGTAGTGCTAAATTTCATTAAAATTAGACATGTTTTTTTTTTTTAGCTAGTGCCGTTTTTCTTTTTTAAGGCAATTTTAATCGGAAATTCAGCATTTTTTTTTTACACATTCTTATATCAATCTGCGTATATGAACAAATACTTGCGTATTATATTCCAACTATTAAGTATGTAAAAATTAATAAACGTTGATAATACATTATAACATTATTAAATGAATTGAAATAGGCATAACACAACATATATTTAAGCAGTTCACTACACCACTTTAAAATCTTTTTTTATAAACAACTACTTGAAAGGTGAAGAGGTTACATATGTCACGTGATTTGATGATAAATAAATAAAGATTCACGTTGATTTTCTGCCGTTGCGTATTTTGAAATAACTGCGATGAAGAAACATTTATAATAAAAATATACTTATTCTTTTGAAAATCACCTGTTTTAAGCTATTAATCCAAATTATCACGAGGTGTATAAACTATGAAACCGGGTGGAACAATGAATCTTCTTTTGACATCATTAATTTCCAAATGTATAATTAATAATAAAACAGATAATTTTTTTATCTCATCATTTTGTGTCCTAAACTGTGTTTTAAAAGAAGACCAACGGGTTTATGGATGATCAAGTATACTATAAAAATTGTTTTAAAATTTATGTTGAAATTGATTTTTCGTTTTTCGCCGTTTTTCGTTAAACGCACTGGTGTAGAAATAAAAATGAGGTATCGTTGAGCTCGTCATGATGTAAGTAACCTACATACCTATTTTGAACGAAATCGGAGGAAAAAAGTTGAATTCATCGATTTTTGATCGGCTTTATCGATTATTGATTTTTTTTAAATTATCTATTTTTTACGTAAGACTTCAAGAACATCAAAAAGCTGTAACACTAGGGGAAGTGGAAAAATCAGGCGTGGCTGACCACATATGGAGAGAGAAGGGAAATCACCGCCCTCTGTGGTATCAGGTTGAAATCTTAGACAAAGAACATCATTGGAAAATTCGTAAACTTAAGGAATCAGCATATATGCTAGGCTACAAAAATCTCCTGAGCTGACCAAGCATAGAAATGAATAAAATATGGGAACCAGTAATAAGGAATGCCAGAGAAAAGCAATAATAACAACAAAAATTGCAATGTGAGCTCTGGTAAAAATGGTTGCTGAAGACATTAAGTTTATAAGTCCCAGAAATTCATACACAGATGTCTTTAAGGACACATGGCACAGTGGATAATGGCGTTGATTAGATCCAGTGACAAAGAGTTGCTAGTTCAATACCTTGTTAAGGCAGTGGAGAACTTTGAAAGTTGAATTAACAGGATATAACTGATAACTGACATCCATTAGATACGGCACGTGGAACTAGAACAGTCTACTCCAGCGAGCAAAATAAAGGGTTCATTTCGACATTCCAACCACCTGAAGAAGACCAGAGCGTACAACGGCCGAAACGTTGTGATAAATATGGCAACACAGATGAGTGCAATAGTCAGAATAATGTAAATAGTATATATTATGTTTAAAATATTCGTGTAGCTTGTGTTGTGGTGTGTGTGTGTGTGTGTGTGTGTGTGTGTGTGTGTGTGTGTGTGTGTGTGTGTGTGTGTGTGCCTGGTATAAAGCAGCTTCCCTATATTTTAGACACTCGTGGATCCCGGAAACTCCGAACAATATTAAAGTGTATGTGTGTCTTTGTAGGTCTGTCCAGTGTCCATTTTAATCGAACCGTCCTAATATAAGTGCATTTGGTATCTGTCAATGCAAATTACGCGGGTCATCTCAGTCAACCTCGTTCTGACAAGAATACCAACAACCTCATTAATTCGTTCAAAAGGAAAAAAAATACCCTAAACAATAAGAAAAAAAAATTTAATTCTCAGAGAACGATATCCCAGCCTAATCACGTCATTGCGTGCCGAGGCACGTCTCTGATGTCGTCTGATAAAAAGTCCCAGCTAAATTGTCTTATTAGTTTGTTGCAGACTTTTTTCATCCAACGAAAGCCTCACTGTTTTCTCTATGATTGAAGTGTACATATAAATCTTATAGATACCGTGTTGACCAATGATATAAGAGAATTATTGCGTCATCTTAAGGTTTTATGGAATTACAAAATACGAGCAGGCAAATGGGGAACTATTTTGTAACGCGCAATAGCCTTGTCTTTCATATTTATTGTTAGTAAATGAAGCCAGGGTGATTTGTTTAGTTTGTCTGTACGGCACGACGCATCAAGAAAAGTCGTATATCAGAAACTGATCTTTTCGTTAAATTAACAAATGAATGTCCTTACTGCCTTATTTATTTTTATCATTTTTTTATGGAGAGGATAAACATATGTATATTGTTCTTCATGCATAAAATATTAACCAAACAGCAGTATCATCGTCATCGTTTTGAGCGGCAAACCGGGCCAACGTCCAATCAATACTGGCTGGAGTCCGCCATCTTTGCTGATATTTTTCTTTTCGTTTTGTTCTATTTGTTAAAAGTGAGTAAATCCAGCCTGTCGGCTGCAAGACAGCGAAAAGAACGATAATTATAATATTGCTGGTGTAGCAGTGTGTTGTGTCTGCATTGAGTGTCGCTTTAAGAAGAAAAGGAGAGAAAAAAAGTGAGTGTAAAATAAATAAAAAAACTTGGAATTATATACAGGGTGTCCATAAAGTTCGTGTGCACTTAAAAAAAAAATTATAACTTTATTTGTATTTGCAATAGAAATAATTTGTAAAAAGGATTAGAAAGAAGTAAATCTATATTTCTTAAGGTCTTATTAAAATTTTATTTAAGTTTCCACATGTCCTCCATCATTAGCAATACAAAGAGTAATACAATTTTGCAGTCAACGGAAAAGATTTGCCAACTGATTTACAGTAATCCCTATATATACAGGGTGTCCATAAAGTTCGTGTGCACTTTAAAAAATTTATAACTTTATTTGTTTTTGCGATAGAAATAATTTGTAAAATCGTTAATCATTAATTATATAATCTCTATCCCAGAATAGTCGTTATATTTACATATGTCATTCTTTTGATTGTTGGCAAAAAAAAAGTAGGTCCCTCGGCTGAGTGTCTCTCGGGCCATATATTGAATGATGTCTACTCGAAGAGAAAATAATATAATCAAGATGTTAATTTTCCGCACTATCAAAAACAAAAGGGTTGCATATAAACTCCCGTCAATACTAGAAAGAGCGATAACAATTACTGGACGTGAGAAGACTAATTTCCTAAGAAACTGTTTGAAAAGAAAGATTTTATGAATTCCAACCGACAATATCATTGACTGCTCAGTAAATGAATGTCGAATGTTTCCTGTGTGAAACCAGCTCCTTTACCATAACAAGTACCAATTACTAATGAGTTCAATCCTGATTGTGGTCCATACTGTGATTAGATTATACCAATAATTAAATGCTATGTCTAAATTGCCAGGCTACGAGGGTTGTTTAAAAAGTTCTGAGCACCCCCCCAAAAAAAAAACACAAAAGTTGGAGAAACAAGACAGTTTTTCACTATTTTTCAATATCCCCCACCGACATCAATGCCCTGCGTCCAATTATTCTTAAGCGTTGCAATCCCATAACGGAAGAAGTTAGCGTCCTGGTTCTCTTAAAATTCCTCCACAATACATCATTATTTCCAAAATCGCGGCCCCGCAGGTGAGATTTGAGTTCAGGAAACCAAAAGAAGTCAGATGGAGCTCACTCTTGTGAGTAAGGAGTGTAGGATAGCAATTTAAAAGCACGGTTGGCTGGTTCAGTGCCTGAGCAGTGTGAACGGGTGCGTTATCATGGAGCAAGAGTACACCTGCCCTCAGCTTCCCTCTGCATTTCGACTTAATTGCTTCCTTCAGTTGTCTTAATTCGGATGTGTAGCCCTGATCATTAATTGTTTTTCCTTTTTCCAGGTAGTCTATAATTTTTCGCCTTCAGAATCCCTCCTCCCCCACAAAAAACAGAAGCCATCACCTTGCCAAGAGACGCTGCCTGCTTGAACTTTTTCGGGGTGAAGAATGTTTCCATTGTTTGCTTTGAATCTTTAAAGTGGTGAACCCAGGTTTCATCTTGAGTTGCTAATCTCCGTTGGAAATTCTCAGGGTCAGCTTGAAAGCAAGTCTGAAGCATCCTGGAAATGTCAACCTTTTTCGGCTTTTGCTCTGGTGTCATTATTCTTGGGACCCATCTTGCAGACAGCTTGCTCTTCCCCAATATCTCCTTTGAAACAATATAGACTGAACCAAAACTAATGCCTAAATGCTATCTGCTGGACAGTAAGACGTTTATCATCCAAATCCATACGCTGAATGGTATCAGCTTGTTCATTAGTGGTTGAGTTTTTGGGGCCACCTGACAAAGGGTCATCTTCCGTGCTATGCCTGCCCCCGCTTGAATTCGGCAACTGACTTCTTCACAGTTGCAAAATGGTCCTCATTGATTTCCTTGGGTGTCATGCCTTTCATTTCGTACATCTCTCACCTTGTATGATCACCACCTGCACAGAAATTAAGACAGAAACCTGAATTAGATTTTCTAATTTTATAAGAAGTGGTTGTGCGTTGTCACAGCAAACATGTTCATAAATGGCTTTTCTTTCTAGATGAGGCTTAGAACTTTTTGCACGCCCCGTGTACAACATCATATTATTACGTTTAACCTGAACACATTAACATATGAAGTAATTAACGATGTCTTAAAGTGAATTGTGGTGCACAACAAGAAATCCTGAAATCCTTACACACAAATAATACATTATATATTATATTATATATACTGTAAAAAAAACAATTAGAAATAATAGAAATGTTAAAGGTAAAAGACAAACAATACACCATAAATAAACTCCACAAGAAAACACGAATAGTCACGTAAAGACGCGATACTTGATATACGAAGATATGATATCTGATAAACGATGAAACTGACATAGCACAAACAGCATATAGCCTTTGATAATGACTCGTCACATTCGAAAAGGCACTGTCATTGAAAATATTTTATTTAAATAAGACCCGGAAATCAAGAAATGGTCCGAAATATAGAAAACATTTTAATAAAATCCTTAGGCCGAAAAATGGAGTTCTATTGTCATATTTGGGTGGAAGCTGTCCAGTCCTCACTTCCTAGTCTTGACAGAGTTCAGAAGCGTCCTTGCGGTTGACGAACACTCTGCAACCCTTTTCCCACAAGTGGATATGATGAGCTTTTCATTGGGCTATCGTTACTTCCATAGAAAGTGCCCGGACGAACTACATTCTTTGGTTCAGCCAGGTCTGACCTTCACGGCTAAGACCCGCCATGTTATTTACATCGTAGTAGACCAGCCACATTCCCTCAGTATTCCATCAGCGTAAAGAAAGTTCCACTCCAACAGCTTCTTCTCGCGAACCACTGCCCTGTGGAACTGACTCCCAAGAGAATTTTCCCCGATCACTACAAACTTAACCTGTTCAAGTCTAGCGTTAACAGTCATCTTCCCCTTCTATTATCCCTATAAATTTAACCCTCTATCTCGAGTGGCTCCCGGGCCTTGTACAGGGTGGACCTTACTATAAAAAAGGACGTACATTGGGATAGACAGATAGATCGATACATAGATATATAGAAATGTAAAATGATTGCATAATTGTAGATTTCCGTGAATTCTAATGTACAGGCAACGTTTTTACTGTTGGAAAACCGCTTTTGAGATATAAAGACAAATTGAAATATAATTTAAGATCAATTTGAGTTCAGCACCAAAACTTGGAAGAGATATAACCGTGAAAGGTGAAGAAAATAATTCAATGCTGAAACAAACTATCATTTGAAATCTAGGATGGAACATCTGAGCGAATTGTGGAAGGGTCGTTGATTTAATTAATTTGCAAAAAATGCGAGTTATCTTGCAAGAGTCGTACAGGATTGTAAATACATAGAAGGCATCAACATAATCGCCAGAAAATAGCAAGAATCTCTCTCTCTCTCTCTCTCTCTCTATATATATATATATATATATATATATATATATATATATATATATATATATATATATATATATACAGAGTGACCAAAAAACGGGAACTTTTTAACAACCCAATAAAACCAAGAGTGATGGAAGAAAAATATTTAATTCATAGTAATTGAAACCTTAAAACATGATGCCATTTAAGAAACAATGATGGAATTTCCATTTTTTTTTTAAATTACGTCCTGTAGATGGCGTCCTCCTGTACGAATGCATTCTTGAAATCTGCTGTTGAGATTCCTCATTGACTGCTGCAACATCTCAGC